>JAQFZW010000583.1:0-51673 GCA_034687055.1 Heteromurus nitidus | reverse complement strand
AAATTGCGAAAAACATGCATTTTTTGGGTGCTCAAAACGTGACTTTGCAACTTTGAACCGATCCCAAGACCAAACTGGTTTGAAATTCGAACTTACTTACTCGTACTTACCCCCATTTACCAAAGCATGGGAGTAAGTATGACCTTACACTAAACTTACCCAAAGTTTCCATTAGCAATTCCACCCTTAATAATTTGAAAGTTGAGAAACAATATACGTATACAACAAGTACACGAGAATTTGTTGGACCAGATTCCATTTTTGAAATCAAAGTCATGTGAAGAAATCTCGAAAAGTGATATGCATATTGCATATATCTTCCGAATGATTTCGACCACTCCAAAAATGGAATTATAGGGACTCTTAGTGATATTTGTGGCAAAAACTTTGCCGATTTAGTCAAAAATGTGCGAAATATGCACTAATGGACGCGATCTTACAAAAATGGCACTAACACCCGAAATATGAATTTAAGGGCACTAAAAATTTAAAAAAGAAAAGAAAAAGGCAAATATGCAGAAATCCGCTCCCTGTTCATATCTCTCAAATAGCAAATGTTCATATGCTTAGACACGAATTAGTTGTGCATACATCTTTCCATCTACCACGGCATGTGTTGATATGATTAGGAGTAGAAGAGGCATTATTTTCTACCTTTACTAGCACATTCATTCGACGCAGGACTAGATAGTGCAAATGTTTTTGCCTCCAGTTTTTGTTTCTATATTTCTATTTCATTTTTAAAGTGTTACGAGGAAACAAAACTATTACAACAATTCCAGACATCATCTATATCACAACACATTTAATTCGTGTAGAGTTCTTCAGTGTGAAAATGGGCCATCTAAATATTCTATTAACATTTGGAATTCTTATATTTTCCCACTTGACAAGTAGCGACAGAGGTTTCGACACTCGGCTGATTAAATCCGGACGTTTTAAGTGTCCTTCTTGCGAAGAATTTGTAGGCTTTTCGACAAAGATTCCAGAAGCATACAACGACCCGTTCAAAGTCGTTGACGATTGGATACGTCCCACAGAGTCCCTCAACTACAGACCGAAGGGGAGTGATTCAGCTGCCATCACAAATCTGAATGATGTCATTCACTTGTTCCAGTCCTGTTTCATCACAATCACGGACAACCTCGGAACGGAGCTCCTTCCCCTCTTCCATCCAACACTCATACGAAGCTTACAACCCGGCTTCATTTTCGGCACTCATCCAAAAAAGCTTTCGGATACAACGCTTTTAGCAAGTGTCGCTTTACCTGTTGACATCATCCTTCCAGGAAACATATCCGGAAGCCCTTATCACTCTTGTGGCTTCTCGCGATTCCTGTTCGTCTCCGTCCAAGACCACAATTTCTGCGTGAACATCCTCCGAGAGGACTTTGTCCCGAGAATTAAACCATGGCGATGTGAAGTCCACCTCTTTCTCCGTCCTTCAGTAAATTTTGCTCAAGGAGTTTTGTCTGAGAACCCAGGTACGCATGCCATGAATGAGCTTGTGTGGCAGTTTGATTTGGAGGACCAATCACCCGCAATCCGCCACTGGAAAGTCGCCTTCCCAACCGTGCCAGCAGTCCACATTTTCGTACTAAGGAGCAACTCCACGAGGGTTATCGACGAGCATTTTCTACTCAATTCCGAAATGGAGACGTTCAAGAGGAAAACAATCGAGTTGTATTTTGGATACTCAAGTTTCGACGCGATCCTCACAAATGGCAGAATTGACAAGTTGAGCTTTCTCTTATTTTGTAACACTGGTGCTTCGTCGGACATTTATGTTAAACGGATTCCCATATTTGACTTGATTGGCAAGAGCACTTCGCCTCCGGAGGACATGGACCATTTCATGCGCTCCCTCGTATGCCTTTCAAAAAGGAGTAGTGTCTGGCTTGACAACTCATTTTCTAATCAGGCGCCGGCATCTCACCTTAACAGACACTTACCTCCGGACTTGGCAGGGGTTTGGATGTTGATTCTATTCTGGGCAACATTTCCTACGCACCTTTCAGCCTCACGAGGAGACATCATGTAGCCCTTTTGGAGTCTTTTCATCAAACATCATTACAGCCAGAATTGAAGGCTCCCGTCGGGGTAATCACGTCAAAGGATGTTCTGCGCTTTGTGAGTTGCCACAAGCCTCAGTTGGAAGAACTTGCATTTCCGGAACTGGTCACCATATTCGATGGAGCTACTTGGCTTTCAACGCTCATTGTGATGCTCATCTTGTGCCCTTTGGTTACAACGGTCATCATTCGAATCACTTTGAAACTAAAGGGAATAAGGCTAGAGAAGAGACTGTCCTCCTTCCCCTTGCATTTCTACAAGAATGTGGAAGGAGCCGTGGAAATTTTGCTGGACAGAGGTGGCTCCATCTGCAGCATGTTGAATGAAGTTGAAGAGATTCAATGTCTTGCTGCGCTCACATATATCGCATGTCTCGTGCTGAGTAATGCGTACAGAGGGGAAAATATGTACAACATCATTGTTCCCAGAAAGTATGTTCCGATTGAGAGATTTGAGCAGTTGCTTGACAGCGAGTTCAAGGTTTACTCAACGGCGTTTCGAAGCATTGGGGTTCTGTCGATAAGTCCCAATTTGATGGACAGTTTCAGTGGTGACGATACTCTTGGAGTGGACGAGGAGCAATTTGAAAGCATCTCATCTCTTAATGACCACGAGTATCATTTAACTACGAAGCTCATGTTCAGGGATGAGAAGGGAACTCCAACGGGCTACTATACTAACAATGTTTGGATTTTGTCCGAAGTTGGGACGCTCCTCGAAGGGATCGAGCAAGATGATAGAAATAAGGATGATCCGCTTTTCAAAGTTGTTGCCCATAGCAAAATCCACGAGGATTTCCCACATTTTGTCAAAACCCAACTGAGCAAAAAACATGGGGTAATCAACATGAACACGTTGACAAAGAAAGCAAGTGAGGATACTCTTAAAACGCTGGGGAAATGTGAGAAAACGGCAGTTGTTCTCTCCGACTTTTTGGCGAAGCGAGTAGCCACATTGGTCAAATTGAAGGGTCACGAGTCGGGGTCGGGCATGATGGTGTCCATCGGGAAAGAGGAATTGAGTAGGGGCCGCACAATGTTGAAAAAGGATTATACAAGGGCGGCTGATCCAGCGATTATTGACAGAATTAAAGGAGTGGAAATGGGTGGGATTTGGAACAGGCGAGACAAAATACTGATGGACAAGGGAAATGGAGGAATGTCCGTGTCAAGTGGGATTCTGATCACGCCATCTATGAATGGAAATATCATTATAGTATTTCTTTTACTTATTTCAGGGCTAGGCGCAGCTTGTATTGCATTCATGCTGGAAAAGTTAGGGCGGTTTTATTCACCCACAAGATGCTGGCATACATTGAGTGGACTGCTAAATATTTGTTGTAACATTGAATTAAACTTTATTGCTAAAATGTTCTTATCATCGCACCACAGAAGAATATTTAGGATCAAGTCAAAACGTAATAGAATACTTGTATTGTCGAAGAATTAGCGATTGAGTGTTTGTTTATTTGTTAACTACAAACGACTTATCATTGAATTACATCGAACGAATAAATTGTTAACCGTAATTTTACCTATCGAAAAAGCCCTGAAAATAATCCCCGCGACAATTCCGCATACACGACGAATATTGTTCATCATCAATGAACCCTATTCTCCCATTAGAATATTTAAATTTAACAGTTTTCAATGTAGAACCGCATTGCTCCATAGAAATTGCATTGATGAAATGATTAAAATACTTGCCGTAAATTCCAACGTCAGAGATAAGAGAGGTCGGGAAGGATGACCAGTACCCTTGTCCCATTTCTTATCGCTATCTACTTCTAGATGATTTTGCCCGCCCTGTTAATGCTCTTTATGCACTAAAATGTGGTGAACTGATTTTTTTTTTAAAATTAATTACTCAGTAATTAGTGGCCTTTCAGGATTAGGAGTTTTACAGATGAATTCGCAACATTTCAATGTGTATTTCCATACTAGTTTAGTTTCAATAGGAGATGATCAACGAAATGGTGTCCATTGTGAGATCTGCAATAAAATCTGAATAATAATAATAATTAATGATACTAGATTTTCCCAAACCAAATGACGACCAAATCCAACATTTGTATAAATAAACTAATTGTTAACAGTACAGCCCAGAGAATGAAAACAACTACCAAATCCTTAACTTGACAATATTTAGCATCATAAAATTCAGAATAATCGGAGTCTCGTTGCACTTCGGCCACATAAAAACTACCTTTTTCTCTCTTATAGATTCTTCCGGCAACGCTTCTAAGATTTTGCATCGCTTCCCACTTGCGGTGTTCCCGAAACATCCTTTCATGCAAACCAGACTGTTCAAAACCCGAGACTAGTCTTGAAACGATGGCAAACATTGAATTTGGGTAAATTGTGAACCCAATTTCCATCGCTCCAACGATACTATCCCTATTTTCATGCATCCTTCTGTTCGCAAATGCATTTAGAAGGAATTTGTACTCACCTTGCGTTTCATAAATCAAGACAAATTGCTCAAATTTGCTTTCAAAAACAAATTGATTTTCTGAGCAATCAACACCCACATCCCTCAAGCATTTAACGGGCTGGTAAGCTGCAAGTTTTTGAAAGCCACTAACCGAATGCTTATTTACTTCAAGACTACATGAATACTTTCTATAATTCAATTTTCTTAGCCTTTCCACCATTTCACTTCTCCGAGTTCCCTGTGATCGCATTGAACTTGTTGGTGGAATACTGAGTAGTCTATTGTGTTCATCTTCAAATATAATGTCAAACTTGGGATTGGTCAGCAAATTTTCTAAAGATTGATAACCTTGGAGGAGCGGTCCTGCCTCTGCGGCAAGGAATGAATACATGGAAAATGTGTACGTATTTCGAAGAAACATCGCTCCGAATGACCAAAGTGTTAAAATCAGTACAATTCTAAATTCCCTTTTCCCTCTACGGCCAAAACTCGAGTCCCGTTCAAGAACGATGGAGAATACAAGAAACGCAGGATTTTCAAATTTTCCAGAACGGTACAAAAGGAAAGTGATGCACAAGGATGTAGCCAGAATTGCAATCCATCCATCGACTTGGAACGGCTTTGCTAGTGCTAATAAATCCAGATTGTTTCGCATTCTTTGACGTGACGGAAGGTATACGGAGTAAATAAGTCCTTCGATTCTCCATCCAAATGGAAGAGGTTTCCACCTGACTCCACTTTTTATGGCGGACAAGTAGTGAGTCGGTATATATCCCACGATGACTCGATTTCCGTACAAATGTCTGCAGCCTGTTGATGTACAGTTGTACCGTCGATAAAATTCTCGTTGTACGAATGTTTCTGGAGGGAGCATGTGATCACGTCTTGTCTTCTTAGGCTCATGTTGTCTTCTTTTTGTGGCTGAACACAAGTCTTTGTTTTGGTGTTGCCAAGTAACCGCAGCTGCGGCGATTCCATGTTTGCTTATCAAGTCCTCCGAAATACTATGCAATTTAGCAGATGGCGGTTCAGTCAAATAAATATTTTCAAATTTCCATGAATTATCTAGAAACCGTTCGGCGGAACATAGTTGCTTCGTAATAAATATGGCTTCGCTTTCAATTTCGATGAATATGAATTTATGAAGAAGGACCAATTGAAGATGAGAAATTCTAACGTTCTCGATTAAAAATGGGTTTTGATTGGGAGCTTGAAATGGGTATATGTAAAAACTGAGAAAATTCGCTGTGAAATTAATCACGTTTTCCAAATATGAAATACGTGGAGCTAAAGCAAGGTGCTTGCTGTCCGTTGAATCTGTTGCTTCCAACAAATTATGAGTTTGGATCACAGAAAGGCATGGGGTTTGATATCTTTGTTTGAATATTTCATTTACTACAAATTGTGTGCTGGAATTTGGTATTTGCAGAGCAAGGACAGCGAAATAATTATAGTTAGCTTTAGCCTTGTTGTTATAATTTGTAAAAGAATTGAAGATAAGCTCGGAGTGCGTATTACTCAAGATTTCTTCTCCTGACCTGAGAAAGAGGGTAGTGCACGAGGTGAAGAAGGGTAATATTTGAGGTTTAAAAGATAGGACGTTCTTTTTCGAATGCAAATTTAACGAATGGCTTTCAAATAAACATACAACGAAAACTTGAATCGACAGGTGCAAATTTATCAGTTTCATACCGTTCAAGTTTTATTAAGATTGTATTTTGTTGAAAATATCCTGTAGGCTATCAATACAGCATCTGAGATGGTTAGAAAGTCACCATCCCGCTTTTTGCTGCTTTTTTACAGTTTTAACTGCTCATTCTAAATTTGAATGTAATTATTTTTATGAGAACTTTTGTATTATGTTATATGCAAACACTTAAACTCAACTTAACCAAACCATTTTGCATGTGTGACGCTTTATCGCTTTCAGCATAGAATTAAAATTGTATCAAAAAGAGAATTTTTAAAATACTTTTTTTTGCTACAATATGAAGCTAACGATATTTTTAGCTTTAACTTCATGCATGAAAACTCAAGACCACTCAAACTCAAAAGTGCTCTTTAATCAAATGAATTGATCATTGCTCATGTGAAAAACTAAATTACTGAACTTGATGAATACAAAATACAACGTACTTTTACAATTGTTCACGAATTATTATATGACAAACCATTAGAGAAACCATCCTGAATATTTATTCTTGATCTCAAAGGGTCTGCAAACAAACTACGAATCCTCTTTTTCTGAAGCAGGCTTACCTTTTTTAACATTTAATTGTAAGAATCCCTTTCAACTTTCAACTTATTTATTTACTAAGTGAATTTTAATATTTGTTTTAGTTTTATTTGTGACTATTATACCTATAGGTAACGTATCTAAAGGCAAAAAATAACAAGCATCTTCACAACAGATCAGAGAAATGCAATGTAATTGTTTTGTTACTCAATACCGTAAACCCTCTAAAGTATTAACATCGTTCGGTTAACTTGACAACTCTGAATACTACGCCATGCTACTCTCAATGACGCTTCAATATTTCTAATGTGTGATAACTATGATATACTTTATATAAGATCTGTTGAAACACTGACAATACAATTTAATTTGCCACATATATTTAATTAAAATGAGGTTTCGCGAACATTTCATAGAGCTGCAAAATGCAACTCACCATCATTAAAACAGCCCAAATAATAAAAACCACAACGATTTCCTGCATCCCAGCCATAAACTCTCGGTCACGTTCTCTCATAGATTTATGTGATTCCGATAGTAAACTTCTTCTTAGAAATGAACTTCCGTTTCGAAATTTGTATCGTCCAATTGATTTCTCAATATTCCCAAGCTTTTCGCGACCTTTCAATTTTAACGTGTACAGAGACCACCTCCGATACAATCCAGACTGTTCCATATTGGCTAGAAAATTTGTGAACATGTCAACAATTGGATTTGGGAGAAGGGTAAATATCCACTCGCTCAAAATATGTTGATGAACTTGTACTTTCTCGAACATTTTTCTGTTCGAATATTCGGCAAAGGCAATTTTGTAAATAGCGGAACTCGACCCATAAACCAATCCAAATCTTTCATATTTACTTTCATGGGCAAGTTTACCGTCCTTGGTTTTGCACCCTGTCGTTTTGTAATTTTCCAAAACTAACAACAACCGTATCACCCCCAGCTTTACGAATTTACATGTTGACTCTGATTCCGAATCTGTTGAAATTAATTTGACCAAGTTTGATGGTTTTGTCTCACTTGCACGCACTAGGTGAGATTTTGGTAAACTCCAAACATCTGATATTTTTTGAAAAAGGATGATAACGTCATAACTAACGTCCTTCAGTAGCTCTTCCAAACTTTGCGGTATCTCTGGATCTTCATTTCCGGCAAAATCCGAGTATAGCTTTTCCGTGTACGCTTCTCGCATCAGGAACGAGCCAATTGACCAAAGTAACAAAATTGCGATAATACCCTTGGATTTGATTTTCTCTCCAAAGCCACTCTCCTGCTCAAGGAGAATTGAGATGATGATAAACTCAGGATGGTCAAATTTTCCACTCAGTTTTAGTAGGAATGTAATTGCACCAAGTGTAACTAATGCAGTGACCCATACTTTCACCAAAAATGGTCTTGTTACTGAAAACATGTCAAGGGAATTTTTTGAATGCTGCTGATTCGGCAAAAACACTGCATATTTGAGTTGTTCGCTTCTAAATCCAAATGGGAGTCGTATTTTGTATGGACGCACAATCGACTTGTTTGAAGGCAAACTTGTCATTTCACCCAAAATGACGTTTTTGGTGTAAAAGTCAAAACATGGATTCGAGCTACAGTTGAACCTTCTAAAAAATTCTACCGCGGAAGTGCAGCTAGCAATCTCCTCCTTTAAATTCAAATTTCTTTGCAGTTCCTTAAAATTCCTGGATTTGCATTGTTTAACATTTTTGTTGTCGTCCGATGTGCACAAGTATTTGTTCGATTTTCTCCACGTTATTGCTGCCGCATTTATGCCATATTTCCTCAACACGTTTGCAGATATTCGTTGAAGCATTAAATTTGCAATTTTAGGAGTCGAGAAAGGTTTTTGAGTGCAGGTCCCTTTCGGTACAAACACCGAGCTTGTGGAAACTTCTATAAACAGAATTTTTGAAGAAATTATATCCGGAACATTTCTAATTTCTATGTCTTTGGAGGATCCTACAGAAAAATTTCCAATGATGGGGCACATGTAGAAATTAGTTAATGCAAAGTTGGACTGAAGTAATTCATTTACGGATTTCAAACACAATTTGTAGTTGTAGACTGGCGGATGGAAACTTTTGGGCTTCAATGGAACCTGATACTGAATCACGGAAGTGCATGCAACCTTGTATCTTTGCTGGAATACGATACGCTTTGAATTTATGAAAGTTGGTAATCGTCGGAATACACTGATACAGAGGGATTTGTGGTCCTTGTAAACGTTCAAGTTAATGATGGCGCAGGTATCCATTATTAAATGGGAAAATGTCGAGCTTGCTCTATTGTATTCAACTGAATTGTTGAACTTTTTTGTCAGAAAAAGAATTGTGCAGGAACTAAAGAATGGTAGGTCAAATGGGTTTGCTTTGGAAATCCTTTGAGGTGATTTAGAGTTTGCGCTACTCCCAGTTAGAAAGCAAGGACAATGGAGAGACGAAAGGAGTGACAACATCAAAATAACTTGATTAATTTTAAATATGGCCATGGTGTATCTGTAAATGCGACAAGAGCTCGAGTGACAGGACTTGAATTATTGCGAAATTTAAATTTTTTAATCAGAAAGGATAAATTTAGTAATTAAAACTTCCTTGATTATACATGGGTGATTCGTTGAAATCGATTGTTCGATTCACTAACAATCCGTTTCAACAAGAAACAAGAAATGTCTTTAGTAGCACAAATGTAAAAATGGGTTTAGTTGACACGGTGTCGAAATTAAAAGAAATCCAATTGTGTGTGAATTCCAAAGGTGTGCAAACAACGAATATTTGCAGGCACTTTACTCTAACATCTTTTGACATTCAAGGATCTTACTAAACAATGATTCAGGAATATCAGAAAATGTTCGAGCAAATAAAAGTAAGTGAAAAGTGTGAATCTAACCTATAAAGTACAAACTCTTTATTTTGTTGGCCGATTTTGTAACATTGTCTGTTAAATTTTGAAGTACTTTCAACTCCTCAAGACATACATACTTTGTATTTAAATGACATCTTCATGGCGCTGTACAATTATGCAAAGAACAAGCCTCAAGATAGCATTTTTCTTTGTTGCTTTTTATTTCTTGTTGTTGTTTCTCTCATTGTATTGTAGAGTGTGTACATGATCATGTCATACATCCTAGTGTAGGGCACGCATATATCATGTATAAATACAACATATAGGTAAGGGGACATTCAAAAAGAACTCCCTTCCGTATCCATCAACACTCATACTTGTCCATCTTGAATCGGTCTTTGTTTAAACAAATTTCAACTTTAATCATCGTCTCCATTGAAATTATTGCGTACTATTTTATTATTTAATATTTTTTATTAAATGTTTGTTTTAAATTGAATATACAACATTAAAATTTCGATTTTCAGGTGTGTTTTTACATACAAAGTAGTTTGAATGTCTTTAAAATGAGTGCGTCTTTTATATATATTCAAAAATATAAAGGGATTGTATGACGTAATAATGACAATAAGCTTTCTTCGTGAGCATCCTGCATGAGATAGATACATTTACTTCACGCTCTAGAAAAATTTAACGTAACCTAGTCAACTTAAAAATATCGCTAGACTATGTGCAAACAATAACGGCGAAAAGTATAAGTAATCGTTCGAATTTACATGGTCAAAGCAACCGTCCATCCGTCA
The DNA here is from genome assembly GCA_034687055.1 of Heteromurus nitidus. NCBI lineage: Eukaryota > Metazoa > Arthropoda > Collembola > Entomobryomorpha > Entomobryidae > Heteromurus > Heteromurus nitidus. The sequence goes on along the minus strand of JAQFZW010000583.1, from coordinate 41,281 downwards.
TTTCCGTCTCGAATATTGTCATATATTTTCAAGCTCTATACCTTTGGGATACCACGTTACTTTCAGCCAAACTATATTGAGATCGGTAGCTGCGGAGAAAATTGAAATTCCTTTTCATTTCGTCTTCTCCATATATACCCTACCATGTAGATATAATCAATTAATTAACATTCAAACTACAAAAGTATGTCAAGTAATTAAATATGTGTAGATACTTCTGACAAAAAATATGTCAGAATGTCATGATATTTACCTGACCATCAAATCACTAGCATAATTGTGTAAAGGACGTAAGTACTCTAATCCTAACTTTAAAGTATGCAATAGTTATTTAGCGTAACATGCAATGGATGAATGATATTGCTAAAATTCAGCAGCTGAATCATATCACTCCTCCGCCCTGTCACTCCTCACAAATATCCGAACTGATTCTAACGTTTGGAGTGGAATTACCTGCGTGTTGCCACCAAAGCAAGTAAATTTAATACTCAAATGCCCTTTCCCAATTCCATATTCACAAAGAAAGAATAGGGTCGCTGCGGAGCAAATCGTCACACAAATTATCAGCATTCCTGCCACCTTTGTCAACTCAATCACATCCGGCTCCTCAGTGCTTGCTAAGACACAAGACCCACGATAACAATGGGCAACATTATTGGCCCAGTCAGCCCAAGAGTCCCATATCGCATTTAAACCGGCGTCCTTCATTCTCTGCATTGAAACCTGGAGCCAGTGCCGGTTGACGGTGAACATCAGCCAGTTGTATGGAGTGGATACAAACGTTTGAGGGAGGGCTTGACATCGCATTTCTACCCCATTCCGGTCAGAGGTAAAGTGCGACATTAACTTGCAAGTTCCCAAATACCTTTCCCTCTCTAAAATTCCCAATTTATTAGTCATGTAATACCAATTATTGGAGCCGGTCACGTGGGAAACAACACTTGCCGCCAACTTTCTCTGGATTTTTTCTGAAGAATTAAGGTCTTGCATTAGCCGTCGATGCATTTCCTCACCGGCATTGTTCCAATGAATTCTGTAGTCATTGTCAAGAAATTCTTCCAAATCCTGAAAGGGTTTCGGTTGGTCAACAACTGTCACAAGACTTGTGAGCGCGTTGGAGAAAATTCCCAACATTATGACAAGCCAACTCATGGTGAAAGTGGCGATTGGCGTCTCTGAACTCTCACGTTTATCTCGATTTCCCAACTTTTCCGAAAATTTCCCCAATAAATGTGCAACGCAGATGAGCGCGACACACAGGACAATCAAGATAGCCCATACATCCATTGTTATTAGAAGTGTCCAAAATACAAAATTCACACTGGCCTGATCCCTGCTCAGGTTGACTCTCTTGTAGTAAATTAAGACTTTCCCCTCACTTTGGTAATATGTAGGGCGATGATATGTCCACAGATCCACTTCATTTGGCATAGGGCCTGTGATAACTTGGTGTCCGTGGTCCTGCACTGGGGCTACAACTCTATAATCGTACCAGTCTCGATTTCTCCACAACGAATAGAAGGTGAGGTTGTGCAAATGTTCTAGAAGAATGGGAGCCATTACGTCTGTAGTACAGTCTAGGACTAAATCCACAGTCTTGTCAAAATCGTTTAAACATCTACGAAGATTTTCCGCGCCTCGTTCAATGTATAAATACCTCGCCACAACGATACGCTTATTTCCATTCCAAAACCACTTCTTGTGAAAGTCTTCCGGGCCACGAAATGGAATCAGTCCGTCCGAGATAGGTTGCCAGTTGAACTCGCAGTATAAGAAGCAAAGCACGGCGTAGTCTGAAGGAGTGGTTGACAAGTCAAGTATAATTTTGGGGGCAGGCAATTCATTTACTAGATGACCGGGAGAATCGTAAAGATCCGGTTCGAAGCTTCGTTTGGTATTTGTTACGAAAACGAGTAAGGAGCTCGGATGGATGAGATAGTATAGATAAGACCATGTCACGTTCCTGACATCCAGCTGAAACTTGGCAAAAATGATGTGGTGTGGTTGGGAATACTTACTTTCGAGAGAGACTCTGAGCGGTTGATTGCAATTTTGGTGGAGTGTAATTTGCACGATAAGATTTTCATCCGCAACTTTCAGCTTGCCCAGCACAGAACTGAGACCATGGAAATGAAGAACATATTTGCCGTCGCTTGTAAGCGAATTGATGAAGTCAATCAATTTTGCAGTTTTTCTACTGTTGACCAACTCACATGCTAACAAGTGAAAGAATCCAAGGAGTGCCCATGCAAATATAATGTATTTTCGGAGAAACATTTTTCCAAATGAATGTTTTGTTATGGAAACTTCTGTGTTTCCGTCGACGGATCGGAAATAATATGTATTTGACGGAAATGAAGTAGAATGTTGCATCCAATCAAGAGATGTAGAGATCTAGTTCCATCTAGAGTCTAGCAAGACGTCGAACATACAATTTAAACTTGAGATGTGCAATACATGATATATAGGGCCACCTAATAACATTTGTTTTTCCCAATCGCGGAGAAATAAATATCCAATCAAGTAAGTCCGACCTTCAATCCTTCCGCTCCTTAAAATAATAGTATATAGCTTTGTGGATCGGCCATTCCGTGACAAAAACCTGCCATTTGATCGCATATTTTAATTAGCACAGTTTCACTCTACTTCAACAACAAGATTCAAAAATCCGCCCGCTTACTGTAGACTTTAATGCTTTGCGCTATTATGGCGGTCGCGTGAGATTATTATGGGATGAGAGTTTGTATTCCACACAATATATTTATGCTAAATATCGTTGAGATTGTGGGATTACTGTTTACATTCCTTGGGAAAACAATTTCGCTCGCATCCTATTTTTAAAAGCTCGCCATTGTTTTGCAGACGTTGACAAATGACGATCACAATCAAACTAGACATGAAAACTGATATCGCACACGACACGTAAGTAATCCCACCACGTTAATTATATTTCAAATTTTGTACAAGGATTTAAGAGCAGCTGAGCCAGTTGAGAAACAAGAAAAGTATTGTCCTTGATAATTTTCGCCAAAATTATGAATTTAGAATTATGCAAGGAAAGTACACAACTTTTGCTGATTTATTGTTTATTATTATTTTATCATTTTAAACATTTAAAATAGGTTATATGTTGGCTTACATATATAAATTTGCAGTAATAACATAACAATTAAAATTTATCAGAATATGTAGAGTGACGGGACGGGATGAGCCCATTCATCTCTAAATCACATTTTAACCAAAAATTATTCTTCTTGTATGATTTGCATCGCAAAATTTACCTGCCTCCGCTGTCTTATTTTTCCAGTTTGAAATCATTTCCCACACAAGACAAATCACACTAGCTACCATCAATGCAGACGAAAGAATAAATACAACACAAGCAAGTCATCAACTCGACAGCTTGTACTCTCATCGTCAAAGGAAGTTGAATGTTCCATCACAATTCTCGTCTCCAGGTTGAACAGGATCGTGAAAAAGTTCCAATGCCGTTACTTCGGACGCCGGTTTTTAAGCATAATAAGCCTCTCCAAGTTTCCATATTTATGATGATGGTCATCCCACCTGCGGAATAGCCCCGAACTTTGCAAACTTCCCACAAAGATTGTGTATCTGCTCACAAGTCATGAGGCAACTATGAGGCTTGTCAAAAAGCAATACATTTCGTTAGATTTAAAAATCGAATAGTCCGTCTTTGTTAGAATTCTACTCAAGTGCTTTATTATGAATCGCATATTTTCATTTGAAATAATCAGTATACTTATACTTCATTCAAGGTTTCAAAATGCAATTGCCAGTCAACAGAAAGCTTCTGTTAACCTTACCAGTCATTTTATTGTGTAAGTTTTCCACTTCAGCACCAATCATTACTGGAGGTGGCCTACATTTAATCAAGTGAGATATCCATATTTACAATACATTTAAAATTTAATCAACCCGAAACGATTACTATTTTCCCATTAAAACCGGGCTTTAATTAATTACCTAAATAGCTCACTAGCTCACACAATTGCAAAACGCAACTAGTTACCATTAAAATAGCCCAAACGAAAAACACGACAATGAGGTCTTTTATTCCAGCCACATCTTCAACTTCTAGTTCATTCTTGAACGTATCTGCCACAGAACTTTTCTCCCGAAATGAACCGTCGTTAGTCATTATGTATGAAGCGATGTCGCCCTCAATTTTTCGGAGCTGCTCCTCCTCCAACATCTTGTCCGAATGTTCACGAGACCAGATCTGATACAGTCCAGACTGCTCTGCGTCTGCGAAAAATGTTTTAAAATTTTCGACAATTGGATGATGACGAAAGGTGAATATCCATTCTTTTGAAACCTCTTGTCCATGCCTTTTATCAGTCATGATCCTGTTCGAAAACCTACTAAATGCAGTTTTGTAAACAGAAGTACTTGCTTCGTACAGAAATCCAAATCGTTCAAATTTACTCTCATAAACGGTAGCGTTACAAATACAAATCCCAAAATATGCACAGCATTGAAGCACTTTATTCCTTTTGACGTGATCCAAGACGTATGCGAGCCCATACATTGATTCTAAATGACAAAAACTCTTCCTTTCGATGTCATTTTCGTTTCGTACCTCAAATTGATCGGATCTAATCAAACTCAACAGGTTTTGAGTCGCACTCCGATTCAATCGGAAATGGTGAGAAGGTGGTAAACTTAAAACGGCTTGACGGAAAAGCATTATAATATCGTAATTATCATCTTTTAACAGATCTCCCACGGATTGTGGCACGAGTGTGTCCGGGTTTGCAGCAAGATTCGAATACAACATTTCCACATAAAATTCTCGCAAACAAAACGAAACAAATGTCCAGAGAACTAAAATTGCCATAATTCCTTTCGGTTTGTTCCTTCCTCCAAAATCATCCTTTTGATCAATTAAAATCGAGTACACGATAAAGGCGTCAAATTCGCCGTTTATTTTTAGCACGATTTTAATTGCACACGCGGTGAATATTAATGCTATCCATGTGATCAATGAGAACGGACTTAGGATTGATGAAAGATTAAACGTGGATTTGAGATGTTGCATTGACGGGAAAAACACTGCATATTTCAGCCCTTCACTTCTGTAGCCAAATGGGAGCGGGATTTGATTATAATATGAGCGTTCTAATGACACACTTGGAGTCTCGCCTTTTATCACATTTGTGTGGTAAAATGTAATGCACTCTTTTGAACTACAATTGTGCCGTCTAAGAAACTGAGCTGTAATTGTACAACTCGCCAGTTCTTCAGTGGAATTTAATTTTTTCCCGTATTTGCACTTAGCCGTTTCACCATAAATGGAACATAAGTTTTTATTCGAATTTCTCCACACGTTCACAGCAGCATTTAATATACTGTTAGTCGTTACCAAATGTTGGGGTATTTGTTGAAGCCTCACTGCTGAACTCGCCCTTTTCGATTTTGGATTACAGAGCTGCTTTGACACAAACGTGGCGTTTGTTGAAATTTCGAGAAATATGATTTTCGATAATATTAAGTCTGGCACGTTGTAAAGTACAATATTGTTGGGTGAGTTTGTGGCAGAGTATTTCAAGCTAAACGGGTAAATGTAGAAACTAGGTAAAGTAAAGGTTGCTTCCAAATCAATTCGGTGTTTCATGTAAATAAAATTGTTGTAGTTTTTCCCACCCGAAATAAGTTGCATTGGGTCTAGGTTTTGAATGACTGTAATACAAGGAGCTTGAAACTTCAACAAGAATTGGCGACGTATTGAGATTGAGAATGTAGTTTTTGAAAAGAAGTTCCCTTCGAGAACACGGATGCAGTAACTGTGTTGTTGGTTTATGGCACAGGTATCAAACAGGAATCGAAAGTACGAGATCTCGTTAATAAATTTGTAATTAGAAGATATGAAAAGGACTGTACAAGAATTAAAGATTAACGGAAATTTCAAGTTTGAAATATTTCTTTGTGATTTGAAGTTGACACTAGTTTCGGTCAGAAAGAATCCCAAACGGAGAATTAAACCGAGTGACAGCAAAATTAATTTGTCAATGTTTGACCGATTCATATTATAATGCACGCTAATGATTCAAATGATTGATGTGATGCAAATTCCACAATTTTCATAAACGTCAATATTGAAAAACCAGTAATCGTTATATTATATGCACTAAATTCACCATTACATTTAAAATTTAAATTATCGTCGAAAATATTTACATTCTTAAAATTGACAGAATTTTGTGACGTGAATTGAATCCTTTAAATGATACAACGAATTGTAAGGGCACAAATATTAGTGACAGAAGTGCAGGCCATTTGTTTTGCCGAACAACATGAAATAAGAATCAATAAAATTCTCATGAAAATATTTGACAATCTTTTTGAGACGCATGCGAAGTTGTAAAAGAACAACACCAAAATTTATGCAAACATGAAAACATTTTTTAAAAGAAAGAAAATGGTTCTCCAAACCTTTTATTAATTGAATTAATAATGTACAATCCTTCGTAAGTATCTATTACAAAGCCCAATAACTAAATGGGTTGAATAACAAAGATATTCCTATTGTGAACGTTGAATTGTTTGGTCCATCGTAAATATTACTCTTGATATTTTTATTTTTAATATTGAGTTTGTTCTAAAAATATGTTTTACGTTGACAAAGGCCAAAGTTCAATAGAAAGTAAATAAGTTTCGTGTACATTCTCTTCAGTTTAGCATTATTGACATAAACAACTTTATTTTTTAAAGCTATGAAAGCTAATACTTGAACAGGAAATGTGACAGATGCAAGTTTATCAAAATATGAATTAGTTCTTAGTTTCTGACATGTTTTCAAATGTAAATTACAACCATGTAATTATATTTACTTTGATTGTATTTCAATTCCGAGTATTTTTAGTAAACACTTGATTCAATATATATTCAGAGAACGAGAATCTGCATGTGTATATCTAATGGCCCATGGTTATGGTTGTCTAAACTTAAAATGTTGATTATTGAATATTATATTGATCATTTTATTACTTTCGTCACACCATCTGGATACCAAGTTAAAAACATTAAATGTGATTAAAAAATCGTGTAGCAATAATTATGTATTAGATCAGCTGTCAGTAGATAGAACTAAAAATCGGATTAAAATACGAAATTAACTTAAGTTTTTTTTGTTTAAGCTTATAATATTTGTACAGTAATTGTGAGAAATACAACTGCGATCAGAATATTCAGAAGTTTCTTTTTTCTTATTTCTAGAGGTGATGCTATATATACAAATGCAAATTTCAGCTTTGTAATTATTAGTTTGTATTAGTTAGCATGTATTAAGTTTGTGTCACATGACATATAATTTCACACACATGAAAAATTATGCTTGACATCATCAATGTCAACCAAAGAATAAAAACTACGACGACGTCCTGAACCCTGCAACTCTGACCTTCATCTTCCTCCAATTTAGCATATTCTGTGGCAAGGCTTTTCTCCTGTTGAAATACAATCGTATAGAAATTCCAGTGGCGCTTCTTATGAAGCCGTTTCATCCACATAAGCTTTTCCAAGTGCCCGGCCTTGAAATACTCGTTAGACCACTTGTGCAGTAGTCTCGAGTGCTCCAAACTTGCTAGGAATGTTGTAAACCTTTCTCCAAAAGATAATGATATTGGTTTGACCATCATGAAAACCTCATTCCCAACCACCTCATCGTCATGATTCTCCACTACAACTCTACCTGCGAACGCATCAAACGTATATTTGTACAAGCCATTTATCCTGTAAATCAGAACAAACCTCTCGAATTTGATTTGATGCCCCTCTAGTTTTCCAATTGGTTGGTGGAACGCTGCCCTGCACCGAACCCCTTCATGGTTTTCAATACTTCTCAAAATATTTACCAGTACATAATCTTGCCTTCCAATCAGATTGCAAATTTCTTCAGGTCGTTTACCCATTTTTACAAAGTTCAAAACTTCGTTTGTTCCATTTTGCCCCAGGCGTTGAAATATAGAAGCTGGAATGCAGTTTAGTCCGTTGTACTCAATCACAATGTCGAAATGAGGACTGGTCAACATCTTGTCCAGGTTTGGAGGAACTTCTGGTGGTGGCTTTGCTGTCAGATAAGAGAACATTGAAGAGGTGTACACATTCCGAAGGAGAAGGGCCCCAAAGGTCCATAACATCATGGAGCTGACAATTGTGAACTTGAGCTTATTTTCCGAACTAGTCTCCTGTTCCAGAAGAATAGAATAGACAAGAAATCCGGGATTTTTAACTTGTCCAGAGAATTTCCAGAGAGAAAATATGGCCACACATGTTATTGCAATGATGAACCATCCTTCCAATGGTATTGGTCTTGTTATTGATATCACATCCAATGACTTCCGGAGGTGTGTTTGAGAAGGCAAGTAAGTTGCATATTTGTATCCTGTCATACCCTTTCCGAACGGGAGAGGTTTCACGCTGGGATCGAAACCGGGAGAAGAGGACGAGGAGTCGAGCATTTCCAACTCAACGTTGCTACTTAGCTTGTAAGCTGTCAGATGAAAATTCATACAAGAACTTGAAGAACAGTTGCTTCTGATAAGAAATATATTTCTCAATATTTCTCGAGAGTAATACATCGGTTCTTCGGGTTTGTCTGACGGGGAGCACAGATCCTTATTCAAGTTCTCGAACATGGTTCTAGCTGCTGTTAAACCGTATGTAGTCATCAACTCTGCCGGCAAATTGTGAAGCTGAACAACTGAATCCGTAATTAAATATAGATTTCGTGACGATATTAATTTTAAATAGTTCGAAAATCTGTCTTCTGCGCAAGGCTGTCTCGTTATAAATATTGTGTTAGATCCTATTTCTAAGAAGATAAACCTGGGTTGAAGGACAGCCGGAACATTTCGCACTGATATTTTATTTTTCAGAAATATTGAATCGGAGCTATTGGACAGGAAGGGATAAATGAAGTAAACAAATGGAATGCCGGATGTTATATTGAAAATCGATTCAATCTGCTTATTCAAACGCATCAAGTATTGCTCACCACTACCACCGACATGAGTACCTAATTTTGTCAGAGGATTTTGCAATTGAAGAAGAGATATGCATGGGGCGCGGTATCTTTGATTACGAATTATTTTCTCTGTGAAGTTTTCTTTGAAGGTGGACATCTCTTGAATAATCATTATGCAATAGGAATTCTGAATACTATGGGGAATTTTGAGATTAAGGCCACAGATTTGGAGGAGAAAATCGGGAAGGTCAAGGTCGTGCTTGGGTTTTATAGGCATCTGATTACTGCGCAGAAACAAGGTTGTGCATGAACTGAAAAACGGATTGGTGAGGAGGATACTTGGAGATTTGCCAGTGAACTTGAAATCAAAATCAACTGGATCACTTGAGGCAGATCTAAAAAGTTGGCAGAGCAATGATAGAATTAGGAAATATAAATTTGTAGACATGATTTAAAGTTGATTTAGGAAAGATATGTTGACGGAAATTCTATTATTGAGAGCTACGAGAAAGAGATAATGGCGAGATAAAAACAACTAGGTATTTTGCACGCACGAATGATCTCAAAATGCGTAATGAAAAGCGTTGGAGTTTATAGTGGCACGAAATACCTTGCATGACCCTACGAATGACAAAAATTAAAAAATAACGAATATTTTAGTTGCGAATTTGGTAACCAGCACTCGATCAAACTTCATCCAAAGTAGCTTGCCGTCTTCAAGTAACTAAATTATTGATTGACGGAGTAATATTCTAAATCATAATGGTCCACTTATCAATCGGTCAAAAATAATTAATTTAATTCTACTTTAAAACAATTTTGTTTCTTTGATTATTATCAATGTTAAATCTTTGAAACATGAGCATGATTAAATACATAAGTATTTGAGATTGACATAATTAATTTCCACTAACAATCCCCAATTTATCGTAATAGTTAAAACACCTAAACACACATTCTGCCACTGTTATTAGTGACTTCGGAAACATACAGGCTCTATATGTATGAGCAATTCTACTTACCTTTTTATTATGAATCCTACTAAACTCGAATAATATTCATTATCGTTATTATCATTATTAACAACTAAATTTATTTTATCAAACGAGAGATTGAGTTTAACATTAATTATTATTATTATTATTATTATCTTTATTGCGGATCAAAATGTGTTGGAAGGACTATAAGGAAGAATGGACAATAATACTTTGATGGTCTCATATCCCGTCAGGGATTGAGGGCTAGTGGCAAAACAGTTCATCTAAGGATTACAAATCATTTACCAATTAGATTGATTTTGTGATGGCAATCTGATATTAATTACTTTTTATATGCTTTATGATTTCGCAGTAAACTGCACGCTGCATATAGTAGTCCGGAAAGTCTTTGATTATGCTGATATTGAGTCTTTTGTTAGAATAGGCAAAACTTTAACTAGCACATTGTCAACTCATTTATATGTAGTGCAAGTAAGGTTATTTATTGCTGCACTTGATTAAAACAGAACAGATTTAAATTTGAGGGGTCAACATAATTCACTCATATTTTGATTATCCTTGGATAAACATGAGTAAGCATGGTCTTGACATGCAGAGATTATGTTGTGCGTAGTCCACGTATGTATGTTTGTACGTTAGCATCATCGTAGTGCTCTGCCCTTTGCTTGATAATTGAGTGCATCACAAAAAAGTAAAGTTGAATTAAGTCAGTTTATTTTGCTTGCATTACATAGTCGTTCTTCGTTGTGCTCTTGGCAATTTGCTTCAGAAAACATTTTTCCACATTAATAGCATCTTGTCGTATTGAATTGAGTAGCAAACACTGCAAACATTCTTACACTGTTTATGCATAAATTTTCTTCCAAAAATCATCCCGGTTTGCTTCGGTAACGTTGCTCTGATTATTCAATCAGTTCAAGCAAAGCTTTTTACGGCCGCATTCGATTTCTGGTGAAAATCATTGGTCATCGTTAACGCCAAGTTGTCCGTACTATTTCCGCACACATCTCCCCAATCATGATTAACGGAGCGTTGGTATTCGCACTGAAAATGATTCAAGTATCTTATTCATGTCAGTGTTACTGGCTTTATCCTTTATGCTGGATGTAAGTAATAAGTTTAGCGGCTAAGACCTTCGGTTATTTAAGTTAACAGGTTTAAGGTTTTATTCAAAGTCAAGTCAGTTTGAAGTCCACTCAACTACTCAACGAGTGGAGGCTCGGGGCTCGGCTTTCATATGGGCTGCGAGACGGAACTGAGTGGGCCTACTCGCAACCGGGTTTTCCCCAAAAGTGGCGTGACATTTGTAGGGAACATCTCGAGTGCCGAGATACAACACCGAGCGAGGTCGATAGAATAATACTAGATCTAGATCTCATGTAGTATAGGCCTTCCCAATTTAGGTCTTATATTGAATCTGTACCATTTATAGACTTATGATAGGTTAATCATTTATCCTATTTAATACTATCTAGGTTATATCAGCAACAAAAATTAAGTAAACTATGGACAAATGTAGTCATACTTGGTAATCTGAGGCATAATAGAAGCATCCGCTACACGAATAGTACCCTCAACTCCGAGTCAACGACTGCATTCAGATGTCCCCTTTTCCCCATGGCGCAAGTGCCAACAGGATGATACAAAGTGAGTGTCAGCGTCCTTGCCACACATTCCAAGTACGGCCTACTCCTAATCTCGTATTTCTCACATCCTGGAACTGGCACAGGAAATAGTCTTGCACCAAGTTGACCTCCCAATGATTTCGTTCCTTCAAAAAGTTTTACCAAAATTTCCATTCCATCAACCATCCTCTGAATGTCTTTGCCTTCTTCATCTGAGTAATATCGTGGGTCAATTATGGGTCTGGAAATCGGGTTTGAGTCTCTCAGTATCACGTATCCCCGACTCTTTGGCCTCCCCAAACTAATTATTGCTGATAACGCGTCATGATCCAAAAAGGGTTTCATATAACCGTCAATTATAGACTGCTTCCAGTGAAAAACTGAACTCAACGTCGTGAGCAAAGTGGGACTCACACCTGCTCCAGAAATGGTGTGCATGATATTAGGCCAAGTTGGTGAGACTTGGCCTAGGGAGTGGATACCAAGCCAATTACAGAATTTGAAAATGGAGAGGTGAAAGGTCCTGTTCCCTTCAGGGCGTAGTCCAGAATGTCGCCAAATGATAAATCCCGTTCTGGAATAAATGACACCTTTTTTGAAAGGAGGAATGGGCCTATACTCGTACTAACATGGTCTTGGAGATTGGCCCCAACCCCTGTACTATCCACTAATGGCCTGATTCCATTCTGGAGTAAATGATCCTTTGGCCCAATTCCAGACAACATGAGCAACTGCGGAGATGCGATTGTTCCTGCAGACAAAACTATTTCCTTCCTCGCGTACGCAATCCTTTTGTTGTTGTGGTGGAAATAAGTGACAGCCACCGCCTTCAGATTTGAATCGAAATGGATTTTTGTGGCTTGAGAGTAACGGCGGATAAACAAATTAGTTCTGTGCTTGTTTGGTTTGATGTATGCCGCATATGTACTGAACCGAAATCCTCTCATCTGAGTCGCATCGACTGGAGCAAAACTCTGGGTTTGAAAGTTATTTGGATCTTTGATTGGAATGCCGAATTCGTCAGCGGCGGCGAGAATGTATTTGGAGCCGGGTGCGAAGGAGAGTGGCTCAATACGAAGAGGTCCTCCTTGACTGTGTCCTGGACCCGGCCAATTCCCATGATAATCTTCCATATTCCTGAAGATTCTTTCCACGTTTGAATAACTCCAACGAGAGTCTTCAGTTAGGTTTGCCCAGTTATCGTAATCATTTGGGTTGCCTCTTTGATAATACATGAAGTTCTGGTTGCTGGAGCCACCTAATGAACGACCTCGGGGCCAAACTACGCTCTCATTCTCAATTCCGAATGCGGAGGAATTTGATGGTTGGGTTGAGTACAAATAGTCAATTGAGGGTTGGTTTAATGCTGTAGCTAACGCAGGAATTAGTGTGATTGGATTCGGGTCTCCTCCGGCTTCAATTAAAAGAACTTTTTTCGAAGGATCTTCACTCAATCTCGCTGCAACAGCGGAACCGGCGGAACCTCCTCCAACTGAAATCGACAAATTTCATTTCAAAATAATAATTCAACTTAAAATTGGAATTGAAAAAAATTACTTAAATTACCAACAATAAAATCAAAAATTTGTGTGTCTGTGGACGACTTAAACGGGGAGAGAATCTGATCCGTGGTTTGCATCAAGCCAGCAAATAACGAAATCAAAATGGGAAAACTTGCATTGAGTAAGTTTTGGAGAAATACAGGAATTATAATTGAATGAAATGTCATTTTGCTTGAATGACTGGTAAGCCGACACCAGCAAAGATATTTTAAAACAATCACCAAAATACAATGTGCATGGCTATGGAACCACGAAATGATGAAATGCCAGAGCTTGAGGTTTAACACTTGACCGATGACGTTACCTTGCTCACCACGCTGGTCTTCAACTAAATAGCTCACTGAAACTGAAGAAACAATTAACACCTATTCGCACAGCTTCTGAGATTGAGCAGTTGTAGCAAAAATTAAATCATCCGAGTACTACATTTATTATGCTTTATGATTATAATCTTAATATCAATTAATTAATTAATTTTTATGTACCAGAAAGATATACAGATATATTGGCGAGAGCCACATGACGGCATGAGACATAAAAATCCTGAAGGCATTTTGTTGAAATTTACACGGATGCCGTATTTATGGAATTCCCATTATAGTCTCGAGCTTCCGATATCTAATCAGGACAGGAGTACAAGTGAAATTAGGAGACTTTTATTTTCTATATATTGAGGATTGTGGCCGTGGAAGGGTTTGGCGAAGTATTAAAGAGTTTATCTCCCTTACTTCAGGAGTCTAGACACAGGTCAATGAGTCCTAAACTTGCTCAAAACGTAATTAGCTTTATGGTCAATCGTCATATATATTTCCTAGCCAAAATATTTCAGTGAGTGGATATTTGTGTAATTTTATGCAGAACTAGTGCCGCCAGTGGTCCTCGTATCTACCTCGGGAGTTAACATTTGTTTAATTTTTCAAAATCGAATGGGGATTTACATGTAAACATTGAGCATACATCAGGTCCCCCCTGTTTCATTTTCTCGATAAATAACATGCAAATGAGCACATAATTTGCATAATTTTTAAAATTCTTATACAAAATCTTCCAACAAAAAACTTCTTTTAATTTTTTTTTCTTCTGAAATTATGCAAATTAGGTGTCCATTTGCATATTATTCGAAAGTATGCAAATTAGTATCATGGTTTCATGTCGTCGGTGAAGAAACATTATCATAACTGCATTTCGTGAATTATTTGAATTTTCATATGTGCACTTGAAAATGTCATTTAAAATTTTCGTATCTGCAAATGAGGGGAACATGAGATTTTTGTAATTTTGCAATATGTAGATACGCCATTTTAAACTTCAATTTTCAAGTTCACATATGAACATCCAAGTAATTCACAAAATGTAGTTGTGCCATTCCAAATATTTCACGAAATGTAGTTACGTAATTCCAAATATTTCACGAAATGTAGCTGTGCTATTCCAAATATTTCACGAAATGTAATTATGTTATTCCAAATATTTCACGAAATGCAGTTATGATAATCTGTTTCTTCACCGACGATGTGCTTTCTTATGGAGTTACATTTAGTAGGGAATTTAACATGGTTAATGATACTATAGCTGATCATCATCAGATATAGCTATGTATTATTTAGTTAACTACTAAAATCTAGTGAGCGTATGCACAAACTGCGAGTGTGCATTTTCGTAGCTCTATCTTTACTGATGAGCACCTGCTGCAACAATTTGACCGTGACACAAAAATAAAAAAGCGCATTGGAGCAGGTCCCACCTTTGCTAGCATTTCAAGATCGCAGTGTTGTTCTCTCTTCATTCTGTATAAGACAATTTACAGTCCAAAATATTTTTTTACATATATTAATCGTAGCATTAGCCAAAAAATTCAACCATTCCCATACAAAAAATATAATACCATTAAAATGTATTATTCCCTTATTCGTATATGATAAGTGTGATGAGTGTTTGTTCAAGTATTCTGAAGCAGAATTACGATGTTTTAGCCGAGTTTAGTCGTTTTTTCAATGGCAAAAAATGGTATGAAGTTACATACAAACGAAGTATAATCACTACCAATACCAACCCAAACTATATAATGTATTAAGGTACTTTACTAATAATAGTCTCTTTTAATTGGCAAACAGTTCAGGATATACAAAGGGTGCCAATTCTAGCTCTTCCATAATTGGGACCACGGGACACGGGAGTAAATTATTTCGGCTAAAAATGTTTACTTTAATCCCTTAATTTTAATCAAATATTGGAACAGAAAAAAACAATGAAGTCTTCAGTAAACAATCTAATCTACTCAACAGTTCGTCAAAATGATTTATTTATTTTTTCCATCAATCCACCAACTGATTCATCCAAGCAACAGGCAAATTATTACCACAAAACATGAAAATCCGTTTAAAAACATTATTTCTATTCTTCGTCAATTTTGTAGTTGTCCCAATATTCGGAGTTGGAAATATAAAAATTAATACTAACTCCGAAAACAATCTTCGTCTTCATTCCATTCCAATTTTCAGCACATGCACCAACTATTTTGTGGCCTCCCAAAGTAACCCAGAAAACACAACTTATTCCGACATACTATTCACGCACTGTGCCAACCAGAATCTGCACACTCATCAAACTTTGCAAAAGTATTGCATATTTATACACTACCCCAAATACAAAGACATTCGACATCATTCCACTAACTTTGTTTTCACACAAAGGTTCCAAATTCCATGTGTCGCCGTAGTGCAGATAAATGACCCTTTGACCCCGTCTGCAATAGATGACACCTACTCAACAATCCTATTTAGTAGATTCATGAAGGATCTCCACTTGCTTCTTACTAAACAATCTGTCATTCATTTCTATGTGCTCCCTTTTGAAACGGATGAGGTGGACCTCATTCACACCGATTCCGTAATTAATATTCCTTTGAAGGTGCTTAACATTATCGTCCCTTTACAATCGAAACACATCTTCCTTGAAATGAGATCCAACAAAACATTCATCGCTATTTCAAGCTGTACTTCTCCAGCTCATCAATACTACTCCACACACTCATCCAGTCCTATTCATTCGCATAAAACATCCTCCTCGGAATTACATTTGTTATCGTCTTGGGAAGACGATGGAGTTGAAACACCTGCAACCACCTGGGAAAAAATTAATGGCAACATGTGTTCTGCTGCTGAAGACGCACCATCAATAATTTGCAGTGATTTCCAACATGTCACCACCCAGTCTTACAGGTTCTACATTTGGTGCAATCGGGATGTGTTCCTAACTCGCCACAATTGCACATCTCAAGCATGTCGCCGATATTACCACGTATTTGTCATTAAATTTGAGGAACCTTTGGAAACCTTCTTAGCATTACGATCTCTCAGTAGCAGACGAAACGTTAAAATACTTGAAATTGGCGGAAGAACAGAAGGCTTTAAATATTCCATATTCACCCCTTCGCCAAAACAAATCAGATCAAAAATCAATTTCCTCAAATTGGCAAAACCAATTTCAGTTGAAGCATGGATTGTAATTTTGTTGATTTTTATTTCAGTTAGCATTTCACTTCGAATTGCTGGGCTTGCCAACAACTTCATTTTTTTCGTCTTCGCCATCCTTCTAGAGCAGAGTCCAGACTTGCCAATTTTAAAATTTAGAATAATGATTATCCTCATTTTGTACACTTTTGGGACATTTCTTCTCCGAAACTTTTACATGTCGTCAATGTTCTCACACATGACAGCAAAGTCTCTGCCGACAATTCCTGGCACTTTGAAAGACCTCATCTTGTCTTCAGATTTCGACATAATTAGCTCTGATCTCGAGCGACTTTCTGTCATTCCGAAATTTGGGGAGGAACGAAAGGGAGAAAATGTCACAAGGGATATTCTACGTCTGGTTGTAAATACTAATGCTCAACATTGCCTGATTGATGCACAATCTGGTCTATACTTGGCGTTAGAATCACTTGCGAACTACGAAGAAGTGGGTTGCTTTCTCTATTCAGGACATGCCAACAATTATACCCTCGAATTCAAAAGCAAATTTGAGAAATTTGGACTCATTTACAAGACAGTTGGTCCGATGAAATCAATGTTGACTGCATTCGCTAACAGAATGTCGTTCGACAACAGCGATTCGGAAGTCGGATTGACACATTTCTTTCAAACCATTCAACCTAGTCCAATTACTGGAATGTATACTCGATTTCTCGCCGGTTTGCAACAAGCCGGATTGGCTCAGAGGTGGATGGATCATTACCAGAAGTGGAGGCAAGTCAGCAAACAAAAAGAGTTTGTTGCAAGAGGATCAAAACGAAAGATTTGGAATAGCTATGCATTGGCATTTGCACAGAAGAAGATTGTTTCCGTCTACGTGGACGATACGACTACGGCGGAAAATGATTCTTGTACTATTGGCGATTTGAACCTTGCGTTCATACTTTGGAGTGTGTTAATGGCTGCTAGTTGCTTTTGCCAAATTGGAGAATTTGTTGTCAAATGGCAAAAATAATAATATGATTTCGGTGGAATAAATTAAGAGTCTTTCGGCAAAACAAGCAGAACACACCGTGAAATTTTCAAGGTTATAAAGAATACTAATTCAAATATTTAACAAAATTAAATTAATCGTCCTGTCAATGCAAAAATCCAGTATTACAAGAATAGTAGATGGTTCAAAGAAGTTGCCCGAAAAGAAATAAATTCTTGCTACTGGACAAGATCTCCAGTATAACTTCAACCAAACCCTGTCCACCCGTGATCTAATAATTTTTGCAATTTGTTTCATGTCTTCCCGAAGACACACACTGGATGAATACACTTGTGCAGGTAGCTGATAGTGTAAAAGTATCGTCCAGGCAATCCCTGCACCCAGCGTAAATGTTGCCAGTTCCGCTGTCGGCATTCTATTCGAATATACAATCAGAAGAAAAGTGACCAGCACACATATCGACATTAGTGCAATGAGACTTGAGCCTGTAGCCAAAACTTTGTGATGTAAGTTGTATTGGTTGATGACAAGTTGGATTTCTCGGTAGATCCCGAACTTTTGGTGGACGTCGGTCTTGGCGAAGACGTGCTTCAGAAATTTATCTTTTATCTCCCTAAAATAAGAAATAGTTTATTTAATAAAAGAAATAACTTCAACTTGAGTCGTGAGTGATTTTTAATTACCTTCCAAATGACAAGATGACACACTTCAATACAAATGTAACGCCAACAAAGTTGACGTAGTAATATGCATTGAAGCTCGACCAACTTAGCCCCAATATTATAGTCGTGGTAGCAGCTCCAATCACTCTCCCGAACATCCCAACATCGACACTTTCACCTGGTTCCTCCAGCCACATAAGGATTCCAGAAATCCCATTCACTGGAGAAAGCGGGGCAACTCCGGCAAGCAGTATCATGCACGAGTAAATCGCCATCAAGTTTAGGGCTCCATATTTTATGATGAAATTAACAATTCTTGAATCCAGTTGGTGTCGAAGGTCATGATGATTCTCTGTAAACAAATTACAATTTTAATACATTCGAAAACAAAAGTTTGGAACTGAATCGTAGACTGTATATATACCCTCCGTGCTAAGACGTTTCTCCAGTGCTGAAATATTATTCAATATATCCACAATATACCCCTTTGAACCAATCCATGCCAATATGACACTGTGAGTGTAATAAACGCACATGAACAAGCAAATGGCTCTTTCGTAAGTTGGTCTGTTCGGAAATAAATACAATCGAAGCAAAGAAAGCGAGATGCCTACAACTAAACCAAGGAGAATGAATGGGAAACAATATTTGTAGTTGGGATTTATTTGAAAACGTTTCTTCCTTTCATTCCATTCGTATGGAAAAGTGGGTTTGAGGATTCCATAAGTGGAAATTTTAAAAAAGCGAAGAAAATTTTCATGCACTCCTGTCGACATGAGCATTTTGATGTTGAAATTTACTTGGTGAACCTAAGACTGTTGAAATGATCATGGAAGTTAAAATTATCGCTCGACAATTTTCGAATAATAAATAAGATATAATTAACTAGTTTACCTGTCACCACTTAATATTGAAATTCAATTAAAAATTACGTCCAAGTGTTCAGAGTCCGACGGATACTCTAGTTAACATACTACAGGTCGACTGTAAATTATATGATTGACGTCATCATGTCTCCAATCATCGTCTGCGGGAGACAAATATATTTATTTGATTAGAACTCGTGGTGAACATATTTTCGAGTACCATCACGACTTTCACCAGTCTATGACTGGATATCCTACGACTGGAAATCCTCGGATTCGGTATCCGCGACGCAATATCCCGGGACAGGATATCCAACGACCCCATATCCTGGTACGACACATCATCCTATTGCGGCAGAATATCCTACATACAAATTGAACGAAATCAGTCACAGAATTATTGAAATTTTCAGTAATTTATTCAGAAATTATTGAAGTTGGCTTTAGCAAATCAATTTTCAAAACGAATTAGTGGAAAACGTAAATTCAATTCGTAAAAATCCAGGGCAGTTCAAGGGCCTGAAATGACCTCAGCCAGATCTGAACCAGGAGTTTCGTACCAGGCCTGAATCCAATCTGAACTGAAACTAAATTTCTGGGATAGAACGGACCCTGAAAAACTCAGAAGTGACTGACTTACAGAGCCTATCCGACCCCTAGCCCGGCCGTGGTGTAAATTTTAGTACCGGACCCTATTAATATGGCACAATCGCGCGATTTATAAAAGTATGCATTTATTTGGAAATTTCACCGTGTAATTATTGCTTTCACCGTGTGGTTACAGCTTGAGCTTACACCGTGTAATTATTACTTTCACCGTGTAATCTTGCTTTAACGGTGTAATTATGGCGTTGACCGTGTAACTATGGCTTTCATCATGTAATTATGACTTTCACCATGTAATTATGACTTTCACCTTGTAATTATGGCTTTCACCTTGTAATTATGGCTTTCACCTCGTAATTATGGCTTTCACCTTGTAATTATGGCTTTCACCTCGTAATTATGGGTTTCACCGTGTATTTATTACTTTCACCATATGTATTGTAGCTTTTATAGTGTGTTTATAGCTTTCACCGTTTGTTTATGACTTGTGTTGGGAGTTTATCCGTTTGACATTCATTTCGGACTCCCTACATTCGTTTAAGATTTTGTTCATTTATTTTAATTTTGTTCATTTGCTTTGGGATGTTATTTTGGATTGGTTAAATGGAGACGTTTTATTTACTTCCAGATAGATTATATTTTTTCCAAATGTGTGGTAGTTGGGAAGAATATTGAGATGTCTACTTCTGTATGCAATGCAATGCTTTTAGCATGGCGTCGTCCAATTCCGAATGAATGGTTTGGAGGTGCTCACTTGGTCTCGGCGCGGATATTTCAGACATTCTTCCGTCACGGGTGTTTCGGAAAGTTTCAAAAGCTCTCCAGTCCTAGATGTTTCAGATATTCATTCCTCCTATCAGTAGTGTTTTACAATTTTCTCCAGTGTACCCTGCCTCTGCCCAAATAGCTATTGTCATTTGTCATTATATAACAGGACTACATCACTTCCTGCCGTTGTTCGATGTTTTCTTTCACGTGGGTATAGCCATTGTTTGTAAGATTTTCCTGAATACTTGAGGCTCTCAATCTTTCATCAGGTCAATATATTAGGAGTAGGAGCCAGGATCAACACATATATTCAAGTGCAAGACAAAATATGAACATCTCCAATTTCAGGCATCATTTCATTTCATATCTGTGAATTTGAATCACACCGTAAACTTTCTTATTTTATTTTATTCCCTATTTTAAGAGCTAAGGATATCTCACTTGTAGGAATTTTTTCCATCTCATATCCGACCTGGGGTATTATGAAAATTTTTCTGCGAACTGACTTGAGTTGAAAACTATCATGAATTTCAAAAAATCCCGAATTTAAATTGTAGATAATTAAATTATCTACAATATAAATTCAGCGTTTTCCTGAAATTCGCTATAGGCTTTACTTGAAGCCGCCTGAAAGTTTCCGGTAAAAGTATCGCTTTGAAGTAAATGATGCAAAATATGCATGCATCCGGTTTAGCATTGTAGCATGTTTTCTTGTTAAGCAAAACGCACATATTTATTTAATAACAAAATGCAGCCACTTTTTCATAAAGTATTCAAAAATCTAAAAACTTGCTTGAAGTAACAATACTCGATCTCATTTGTTTAAATTTTATGCATTTAGGCCAATAAGAAATTTTCCTGATCTGTCCGTGACGTCGTCACCTTTGCAGTCAATATTTCAATGCTTATACATATAACTATATAACATCGATCGAATTTCATACGTGCATATGTAAATTTAGTCCAATTTGTTAATAGGATATTCTGTCGCAATAGGATGTGTCGAACCAGGATATGGGGTCGTTGGATATCCTGTCCCGGGATATTGCGTCGCGGATACCGAGTCCGAGGATTTCCAGTCGTAGGATACCCAGTCGTCCACCCTGTCATGACAGCGCATAAATTATTACGAAAGTTTCTAGGGATTATTGTGCTTGATGTTGATAAATATTTATAAAATTTGATTGAAGCATATACATAGCACAAATTAATACTTATGTCACTTGTCAACTCCAACTGTCAATTGCCATAAGCTAAAGCAAGTATATGTAAATACAGAAATCACAAAAATATTGTAAATGTCCTCTAGTGGTCAGATTGAAGGGTTCCATGCGAATCCACAAACTAGCATTTCCATTTGAAGAGGGGACATAAGATTATTTGCTTCAGTTATTCGAATAATAGGAAAATATTTGCATTAGTACGCTTTATAAAATACTAGAATAGATATTCATTTTATATTTAGTTTGTGTGCACGTCATTTCAAATGACGACATGAAAGGACATTCACCCCAGCCAGACCCCACCATCTGGATGTTTAAGTTGTAGAATTTTTTTATTTTATTATGCGAAAATTTATTTCTAAAGAGAATGAAACAATGAAAGCGTTTCCCACATTTTGAAGTTATATTCAGCTATTCTATTCTACCCAACTCAAGTATTTTTAAACATCGGCATTTCAAATGTTGAGTGGAAGCTTTTAATGTTTTGACAATGCAACCTCTGTAATAATGTTTGAAGTATCGGCTTTGCATTGTCTTCATATTGATCTTCATATTGACCAAATAATAAAAACCATCCTAAAGACAGAATCGAGTCATAGACAAACAGTTAATTGAAAAGAGGCATCTTGACAAGCACTCACTCACTTTAAAATAATCTAATCAACATTTTCAAATTGTCAAGTTTCCCAACTTCTTTGCAATTTCATTGGATTTAATTAATTTAAGAAATACGACAAGGTCATTATGAGAAGCATGAAGATTCATGTAGATATGTTTTCACTCCTATTCTTCCTTGTACTAATTCCATCCTTTGAATATTTTCAAAATAATGCAAACGCAGAAGGTTTCTCATTGCATGCAATTCCAGTTTTTAGCACCTGCACCAATTTCTTTCTTGCTACCCAGCAATCCTCGAGAAACACAACCCATTCCGATATATTATTTTCATACTGTGCACAACAGAATTTGAAGAGAAAGAATCGGGAAGAATTTTGCATTTACGTCCACTTTCCAAAATTCTTTCGTATTCGTAATTACTCTATTAAATTTGCATTTGATCAGAGATTTCAAATCCCTTGCATCGCTTATGTGCAAATAAACAACCTATTTATTCAGAAAGATCCACTCCGCTTAAATATCCGATTCAATGTTTTCATGCATTTTGACTTTCCTCTCCCTCCGCCAAACGTAATGGTATTCTACATAATTCCTTTCGAGTTGTCACACGGAGCTGAATTAAATACCGCCTCGAATTTGTCAATTGAAGTGAGCGGCGTTCCGGTAATTTTACAGTCAAAATTTATATTCCTCGAAATGAGTTCAAAGGGAACATTCATCGGAGTGCAGAGTTGTAATGCTAACCGAGCTCATGAGTATTACCTTGCAGTATATAAGAGCCATAGCGATGTTCGCAGACATCAAACAACCTTTTCAGGCCTACGATTGTTATCTTCTTGGACAGAGTTTGGAGTTCAAACACCAGCACAATCTTGGAAGTCAGTAAATAGCAATGATTTGTGTTCCGGAACAAAGACCACATCAAAATTATCTAAAGTTTTAGTTTGCAATAATTTCAAAAGTGTGTCCAAGATTAATTATTACGCATACAAAGACTGTTACCTGGAACTATTCCTTCATCGCTACAACTGCACATCTATATTATGTCCACCATACCAAAAAGCACATGCGCTCATGGGAGAGAGATATCTTAACCACTTCATGCACTTGAAAACGAATGTTGGCATGAACAACTTGAAAGTGCTTGGATGGGGATTCCGAACGGAGGGATATAAGTACGCAATATTTACGCCCTCGTGGACACACATTAGATCAAGGATTGACTTCACATCATTACTCAGACCAATTTCGTTAGGAGGTTGGATCGCTACTTTATGTACGATATTTCTAGTACCAATCACGCTTCGAGTATGTGGTCAGACTAGAGATTATATTTTCATTGTATTTTCCATTCTACTCGAGCAGAGTCCCGATATTCCTGCGTCAAAAAATAAAATTATGCTTGTTCTTTCTCTTTACACTTTTGGGGCACTACTTTTAAGGAACTTCTACTCATCAACAATGTTTTCGAACATTGCAGCGAAGCCTCTTCCAATAATTCCTAAATCTTTCAGAGAACTTATTTTGTCTGAAAACTTTGATATTATTAAATCCGACCTAGATCTTCTCTTTGTTATTTCAAAATTTAGCTCAGAAAGGAAGTTGATAAATACTTCTCGAGTGTTCGTTGATAGCATGGGACCAGGAAATTGCCGCCTTCGTCGCGCAAGTTATTTTGTTACAGATGACCTTGCACAATACGTATCGGTACCCTGCTTCTTGCACAATGTCCGCAAGTGGATTCAAGATGACAATTTTACTCTGGAGTTTACGAGCAAATTCGAAATGTTTGGTCTAATATATAAAACTACCAGCCCCATGAAAACAATGTTTGCCATACATGCAAACAGAATGATGTTCGACAATGAAGACGAGATGATGGCGGTTACGCATATTTTCAAGGTTGTACAACCTAGTCCTATCGAGGGATTGTATACAAGATTTTTATCGCGGTTACAAGAATCCGGACTGCTACAAAGATGGGAGGATCATTACAAGAAATGGGCGCAAGTCAGCGAGCATAATAAATTTGTGGTAAGACGACCAGATAAAAACTCGTGGAACATTTATACAATTGCGTTTAGCAGAGAGAGAAAAGTACCATCTGACTTCGTGCCGGATTCTGAAGAGTTGGTAAATTTCTCTTGCAGTTTTGAGGATTTAAATCTGATATTTTTACTTTGGATGGTGATGTTGACAAGTAGCTGCCTTTGGTTATTTGCAGAGCTAATTAATACCCGAATATGGAATGCTAATCGTAAGTAAATTACAGTACGAAATGTCAATTTGAGATTTTGCGAAATCCTCATAAAGCCTAGAAAGCTCACACTCACGAATAGACATCCATTGGTTAACTTGGTCATGCTTGCTTATTGGTTCTCCTTTGCTGTAGGACTTGTTCTCTTGTATCTTGTAATCTTGAATATTGCATGAGTATAGTCAAAGAAAATATAACAAGTCCAATCAGGTCTTAATAATCTTGATGTGTAGACAATCCTGTGTTCTTACTTTGGATTCTATTATTAGCATTTAGTTGTGTGTCGCTATTTGCAGAGAAGATAAATAGCCAAATACGCAATTCTAATCGTAATTAAATTAAGAAGTGTCAGCTTGCTGAAGCAGTGTAAACTTAAAATCGATATGTTAGCATTGTAAAACCTTGCTTGTTTAGGAAACTACTTCTCCTTTGCATAACTTTGTAATTTTGAGCTTTAAATGTATATAATCAAACAAAACATATATCATCCTCATTAAACTTGCCTTGACAGGACGGAGATTGGTGTCAAATTCAAAACAATATTCGTAATTGCCAAATGCACAAGTATGTGAATATATTATATAGTTTAAAACGATGCCACCCGTTGCGTTATTTGGTGCCTGAGTTCATATGCCCTTCTGTTTTGTTCAGTTTAACTTTATAATGCATAATATAAAAATTCCAACGTAAGCGAAATAAGGATTATTGAATAGCTGTCATCAGTCAGCACACATGATCGTTAATTTTTGTCATTTTTGAAACATGCGATACTTAATGACATATCCATCCAACCGGATCCAACTATAAATAATATGTGAAACATTAGTTATCTGAATCATATACTAACACTACTCGGAAGGGTTGAGACTACATTACTCTTCGCACTACCATTTCGAACATACCTGAGCCATGGAAAATTACAGAAACAATATTCTCTCGGTTATAATCTTCCTCTTTCCACTAGTGATTAGAAATTTCCAGAAAGTACCAGATGTCGAAAGTACTCGATTGCATTCAATTCCCATTTTCCACACATGCACAAATTTCTTTCTGGCAGATAATTACGAAAGAAATACCACCTACTCTGACATATTACGACACTATTGCGCACAACACAATTTGAATAATAATACTCATTTCAAGCACTTTTGTGTACTCCTCTCCTACCCAAAGCGCATCCATTTTAGAAACTTTTCAATAAATTTTGCTTTGAAGCAAAAATTTCAAATTCCTTGTGTAAACTTGATACAAATCAACAATCCCTTAAAATTATCCGCTGATAATACCCGCTTCAGTATTCGATTCAGCCAAATCTTGGACAATTTGGATATTCTCTTCAGCCAAAAATCGCTACTTATTTTCTACATAATGTCATTCGAAACCCATGCTAGTCCAGATAATTCCCTTCGTCTCAAAATCGAAATTAAAGATATCCCTGTTCTTCTCCAATCAAAGTTTATCTACCTAGAATTTAAATCAAACAAAACCTTCATCCAATCCCAGGGTTGCACTAGGCAACATCAAGCGTACTTTAATCAAGCCATAAGGGATTTTACGTATCGTTCTCTTCGAACATCTTCATCAACGTTACGATTGATATCGTCATCATCATGGAGTGACCTCGGGGTCCAAGCACCTTCATTCACTTGGGATAGCATTAATGGCGACATGTGCTCCAGAGACGAAGCAAAATCAAATTCGAAATCCTTATTGAAAATGAAAATGTGCAATAATTTCAGGGAGGTGTCAGTAGAAAATTATTTTCATTACGCAGAATGTTATAAAGAATTGTTCCTTAATCGATTTAATTGTACCTCACATTCTTGTCGCTCTTATCATTCGTTATTGATTTTGGGCGAGAGGCGAGGTGACTTTGTTCTGGTTGGGCCGAATGCCTCAGTTGCCGTGAAGGGCATAAAAGTACTCGGATCAGGTTGGCGAGCAGAAGGGTACAGGTATTCAGTATTTGCCCCGTCATACAAACAAATTGCGTCTAAGCCCGATTTTCGTTCTTTGACAAGGCCATTTTTTCTGAATACATGGATTACAATTATAGTCACACTTTCTGTTGTTGTCATAACGCTTTGGTTGGGCGGGCTCCCTAGAAACTGCGTTTTTGTAGTTTTGTCAATTTTAATTGAGCAGAGTCCCGATTTGCCAAACTCAAAAGTAAAGGTTATGATTGTCATAGTTCTGTACACGTTTGGAGCATATATTTTAAGAAACTTTTATACATCAACAATGTACTCGCATATGACGGCGAAACCTATTCCAAATGTGCCAGGTTCGTTTAAAGAGCTCTTCTTAGATCCAAATTTCGACGTAATAAATTGTTACGAAGACCAACTTTTTGTTATTTCAAAATTTAGTCGAGAAATGAAAGTGGGAAACTTGTCGAGAGAGTTTCGTCGAATGTTCGTAAATACTGGGTCAAGATATTGCCAAATTAATAGGTTGAAATCATCTTCTGTTTTGAACAATTTCGCCAACTACAAACCTTTAGCATGTTTCAAGTTTCATACAGGTCAGAAGGTAGATGATGCGGAATTTAGTCTGGAATTTGAGCGAAATTTTGAAAGATTTGGTTTAATTTATAAATCCAGTAGTCCTTTCAAGTCCGTATTCGCCGCATTTGCGAATAGATTAATGTTCGAAAATAGCGATGAGTTAATGGGTGTGATGCACATTTACAAAATCGTCAAGCCAAGCCCAGTCGTGGGAATTTACTCAGGATTCCTGTCGCAGTTGCCACAATCAGGATTGGACCAGCTGTGGGAGAAACATCATCACAAATGGGATGAAATCAAGATGCATCGGGAGATTGTTGCGGAGCGAAAGCGAATATCTTTTAACGTTTATTCGTTTGTATTTCATCGGAGAAGAGAAATTGCTTCTGATTTCATGGACGATTCTGAGGATACGCAAGGAATTGACGATTGTGGCACTCTTGAGGATTTATGTCTAGCTTTCTTTATTTGGATCATCTTGTTAGCGTATAGCATCATCACTCAAATATTTGAATTAATATATAGTCATTGCTAACAAAATTGGAACAATAATGTATATATTATTTAAATTTTAGTGTTTTAGTTTATGAGAAATTGGCAAATTCATATTAATATATTTCATATAGACACACATGCAATTAATATATATCAGTATTCTGATGTATCCGCTTCACACTTCGACACTTGTAAGGTAGAATTAACTATTTTACGCTGGCCTAGTGTGATGTAATAGTTATATATAATATTGTTCTTTATTGTAATTATAATATGTTCTTGTTGTTTTTTAAAATTGTAACACTTAAATTATTTCTTGTTCATTAAGTTTGAATGACACTTTTTCAAATGGATTTTTTTTAATTTATTGGAGATAGGGTTGAAATAGTTCGCACAAGACCATGTTAGCCGTACTACATTTACTACGTTGATAAGAAGGGAAAGCACAACTCACCTTTACTCTAATTGGAGGAATGCTCCTCCCTCAAATTTAATGTTTCATATTTCAACTGGTTCGCTCGAAACAAACTCAGACGGAGAAGGATATCAATGTGTAAACGTTTTAGCACGTGCACACAACCAGCGGAAAAACTTTTATACGATTGCGTTTAGCAGGGAGAAAAAAGTTTCATCTAACTACCTGGAAGATCCTGAAGAATTGATGTATTATTCTTGCAGCATGTTTGAATATTTTAATCTCGTGTTCCTACTTTTGACTCTCTTGTTAGGTTGTAGCTGTTTATGGCTATTTGTGGAGCAAATCAATACCCAACCAAAGAATGCTAATAATAAGTAAATAAAATACAAATTTAGGCATCAAATTAAAAGTATTAATGGCAATGTGATTAATGTAATTAATGTGATGCGTGTAAGCATATACGCAATAAATAAACAAGTATGCAGAATTTAGCAATATTTCAAGCAAACCAAAATCGATTTGCTAACATATTTAACGTTTTATGGTAGCCTACCTGATTATGAAAAGCCAGCCTCTATATGTGACTTCGTTATTTTAAGCTTTACATGTACTAAAAACTAAACAGAGAGAGAAACAAACTTTGGATGTGGACAAAGAAACAAATTTTGTTTCCTTTTGAATATGGGAATTGGAATAATGATTATTTTATTTTGTTGTGTTATTCCAAATTGGAATGATGAAATTACTAGTCAATTCCCAATCAAGGCTTTACATATTTTTCACTTTTTAATCCGACGTGGAGCATGATGGGATATATGTTTTATTTGAACACAATTGCGAAGCATTTCCAGTTGTAATGTGTTTAAATGTGCTGTTATGTATTTGTTCTGAAATATTATAGGAATAAAATATTCACTTCCAACCAATCGTGGTCTTAAATATTTTATACTTTTTAATCCGACCTGGAGCTTGGAACACAATTGCGAAACATTTAATATCGATGAAATTAAACTGACCAATAAAAGTTGAAAGTACTGAATCCCCTGTAAATTATTGATTTTAATGTTTCATAAGAGAGGGTTTTTTGTGTTTTCTGATTGCGAACATGTTATAAAACATATAGTTTTCTTAAGGTAGTTTGCTTTAACAAATTACATCTTTGTTTAAAAAATATGCCGCATTGCGGCGAATTCTAAAATGTAAAGAAATGTATAATGTGCTGGTTTTTGTTCCTCGGTCATCTCTTTCTCAACAGCGTTCCTACCTACCACATCGTAAAAATGGTTTCTTCAACTCAAAATCGTTCATTTCAACTCTTCTACGCGATTTACTTTTACTTGTGGCCACTACCTGCGAAGTGGAATACGGAAAAGAGGAAACTCATCGTCACCAAACCTCGCTGGCGATGGATTCCACTACTCCTCAATTCGTTGCTGATTTTGGGGTTTGCTCTGCTTTGCATATTTACTCCAGTCAAGTACGGATTGATGGAGACTAGGCCGGATTTCAAAAAAATTAACTTTCTCCTGATGCTCCTCTCCGCAATAGCACTTTTTGGTTTTGTTGGACTCCTTCTGGTCATACTGAAGGACATTGTCTCCATTTTGACTTCGGTCAACGGAATTGTTCAACTAAATGAGGACACGATGATTGGTAAATAATAATAATAATTAGCGGAGAGCATTTTATAAAAATGATTTGTTAAAAATATTTTTTTTAGAATATCCTTCCGCCGAGGAGGAAAATGACAAATGTGGAGTCACCATGTGTCTTGTCGTTGTCCTTTTGTCATTCTTTCCCATTTGGGCTAGTTCTGTCGTCGTGCCGTATGATTTCGACTGTCTGTACTATTTGATCGACGACTACATTCTCCCAGAAAAGTTCTACTGGGATCGAGCTGACATCATTGTCTCCTTTCTCGTTCGACTTTTGGCAGTGTTCCTAATCGCCTTGGAAATGACTCGATGCACCACATTTATTCTCCTTCTGATACTACTCTCTGTGGACCAGACGACGAAAATTATGAAAATTTTCAAAACCCGGGGAGTTGAGAATTTCACCCACTTTTACTCATCATATTCCTTATTTAGGTTGTACTTTTACAATATTCACAAGTTTATCGATATTGTCGTCTACTTCACTTTCACGTGCTTCTTCTGGGGAACCGTGTTTGGATGCTGGCTTTGTGCGAAGGCGTATGGGAAAATGCCTCCCCCGATTTATTATGGGGTGCTTGTCATCACGGTGCTAGCAATCATTACTCAAATCTTTTTCATTCCAGTTGGGGCCCGAATTTGTCAACTTTATATTGACGTGGTCAAGTTTCAGATGAAAAATGTGAGGTTTGCGTATGCGAGAGAGAAGTCGAGAGGAATGAAAATAGCTTTGCTACGGGCGAAGTCGATGAGGGGGATTCGCGTGATGTACGGAGCCTTTTGGGAAATTGGGGACGGGTTCGCCGCAGAATACTTTTCCTTGATTGTGATGCGAGCATTTGATGCAATTCTTCTTTTTGATTATTCAAAAAATATATAAAGTTGTGTTATCATATTTACGTGATAGTGTGAATCATTTATTGTTAATATTCATTGTGAAAAATAAAATATGTATAAAGTTAAAAGAATAAAGTAAAATAAAGTAAAAATTATAAAGTTATGAAGTAAAAATATAAGGTTTGAAAATGACAAATTGGGTTTATTAATTTTTCCATGTAGTATCAAATCAAACTGAGATCATTGTGGTACACTAGTCTGTATACTTCATTTACTAAATTAGTAATTTTCCCCCTTTCTTTAGTTACTTTTTAAATTATTTGAAAAAGTCCATTAACCTATTTCACCAACGAAGTATAAACTTTACCAAAATTCATCAGCAATTTCTTGTAAGCAATATATCCTCATTCAAATTCAAAACTTCTACAAATCAACAAACTTTAATTTAACAACAACAAATTGAACTTAATCCGAACTTTACTTTCCCTACATTCAAACTATTTTTCATCAAAAAATTCCACTATAGCATATCCCTCGTCACCAGTCAGTCGCTCTCGCTGCTTGAGGTAACCCCATTCAAGTCAAATTTAATTTTCATTTTGAACCTCATTTTCCCATCGTCTCCCATCTTAGCAATTCGTCCGACGAACTTCTTCTCAATCCTGAAACAGTTCCTCCAGTATTTGTCTCCATCAGCCAACAGACCTTATAGCATACATGAAATCACCCTGCTCTGGCAGCCATAAAATTGATTCTGAAACAACCAAAAAAATAAAACTATCAAGAGAGCCGAGTTACAAGTTTGTATTACTGAACTAAACAAAATTCGTTTGTCTCAACTCACCCCTTGAGCTTTGGAGCTGCCACTAATTGTCACCTCCAATTTTGCACCAAGGTCATCTCCCATTTTTCCAGGATCCAGTTCGCAAAGCCACATTCTCACCTCCTCCTTGTTTTCGTGGACGAACATCACACAGAATCGGTCATCAGGATAGTCCAGGAATTGAATTACGATGGGTCGCCCTGAAACAAACGATAAGTAATTCTCATGAATCAACAATTTTATTATCCAAGTTTCTACAAATAATTAATCATATAAATAATCAATATTTTCTCACAAGCTTCCCCCAACTTCCCCATCATCTTCGCTCATTGCCATTTCACCAATGTGCTTCTCAACCCGGCCAAACTCGATTCCATGACGTCCCGCAGGTTCCCAATTTTCCGAAGTGGCGAGTCCCCACTCCCCAAACCAAAGCCTGCATTTGTCTTCGCCATCCCTTCACATGACATTGCAGGTACTCAAGGGTCTGAAAATGTCAATCAAATAAATCAATCAGAATTGTTTGGTGCCTTAAATCCCTTCCTTGTTTATCACGCTTATGCAAATCAATGGAAAGTATCTACCTTACCAGTATTTCCAAAATAATTAAAAGTAGTAACAAGGATGTTTTTTTCCACTTCCCTTTTTGAAATGGTGTGCATTTCTTGGTAATGACAAGTGGAAAATTAATGTGAAAAGTGAACCACTCTGGATTTTCAATTCAGCAATGGACATGATGACAAGCTTGAATGTGCACGCCTTTACTTTGACTGACACTGATTTTTTGTCATTGAACTTAATCAACTTGCATTTCCGTGATAATCATCATCATCATATTTAAGTGCGGTTTCAATTCGATTTTGATACTTTTTCTTTATGCATTGCTTCTATCCACATATTACGGATTTTTATGCAAATTAAGTACCTCAACTCGCAAAATGATGGGAGCTGGAACATATATATACAACGGGACATAAATGTACCTGAACTTGACGATTGCACAGACATGCGCTGTGTTTCCACGTACACAGAGCTACAGTAAAATACGAAGCGTATGTAGATTTCATTACTCGTCATCGATTCCAGAAAATCATACAAAACATCCTTGTAGTCTTGTTCCTTTCTTGTTCTTGTTCATATAATTGCATTAACAAACAGAGTTCGAAACAATACTCCACAATTATGAAACTCAAAGGTAGATCAAAGTTTATATCCTGAATGAACTCTCACTTTCGGCTTCATTTCGTTGTTGACTTCCGTCGACTAAACATCTCTCGAGACTTGGGTCTGTTTTCTCAGAGTTTCTTGAAAGTTTCCAAGATTTTTCAATCTGAAAAGAGGCACAAATTTTCAATTTTGAAGAAAGAGTACAATTTTTGCGTAGTAGCCATTTCAAGTTGTTCGAGAAATTGAGTAGCTTCTTTCGCCAAAGAGTGGGATTGACCCTGTTGAAATTTCAACATGAATATTTTCCCGTCTTCTGGAGGAATCGCTTGTGCATCGTGTGGTGCCGCCACCGGAACAGCCCCGATCCCGTCAAGATTCTGCGCCGGCTCCAATCATTGCATTTGCGATCCTTGCTTCACTACAAGTCTGGAGGAAAATCCCTTCCTCCCTCCAGCATGTCCAGCTCGGGAGGAGGAGGATGGGTCGAGGATTTGCGGACGTATGATCGTTGACGTGAACCAAATCTCCGTCCCTGTTTACATTGACATTTACATGAGCCAGTTTAAGTTCCCCTGCTCATTCGCCAATTATGGGTGTCCTTTCGTTGGAAGGGGGGCGGAGGTATTGAAGCATTTTGCGGGTGGGTGTGAGTTCAGGTAGGCAAGTTTTATTATTTAAAAAAATCATAAAATCTACTGTAATTAATGGAAATATACATAATAATTGAGTATAATGTTTCTTTCATTTTTTTCAGTTGCTTGAGTGTCTGCAAAGTAAAGCCAAAAAATAGTAAAGAGGAAGAATGCAGGTTGCTATTTGTGGACTCTCCACTTCGGAAAATTGAGCACATGAAGGGAGTTCATGGAATACACTTTGGCCAAGTTGAGAAGCACGCTGTGGAAATTGTTTTGAGCAAAGATGATGGCGGCCTGATGGAGGGAAATTGTCAGTAATTTTGTTATTTTTATTATGATTAATGTTGACTTTATGATTAATTTGTAGGATTTTTTGATGAATGAGAATTGTTTTGCTTGTTTCAGGGCGGCCTATCATAATTCGGATCCTGGACTATCCTGGTGACCGATTCTGCATGATGTTCGTCTATGAAAATAAGGAGGAGGTGAGAATGTGGCTTTGTGAACTGGACCCAGGAAAAATGGGAGTTGAGCCAGGAGCTAGATTTGAGGTGACGATTAGTGGCATCTCCAAAGCTCAAGGGGTAAGATGAGACAAAGGAATTTCAGTTAGTTCAATAATATCAACTGTTAAAACCCGGTTTCCTTTTATTTTTTGTTTGTTCCAGAATCAATATTTTGGTTATCAGAGCAGGGTGATTCCCTGTATGCTACAAGGGCTGCTGGCTGAAAGGGACAAGTACTGGAGGAACTGTTTCAACATTGAGAAGAAGTTTCTCGGACAAATCGCTGGAAAGGGAGACGATGGGAAAATGAGGTTCAAAATGAAAATTAAGTTTGACTTGAAGGAGGTTAGCTCAAGCAGCGAGAGCGACTGACTGGTGACGAGGGAGGTGCTGTAGTGGAATTTTTGATGAAATAAGTAGTTTGAGTGTAGGAAGAGTGAAGTTCGGATTAAGTTCAATTTGTGGATGATGAATTTTGGTAAAGTTTATACTTTGTTGGTGAAATATGTTAATGAACTTTGTCAAATAATTTAAAAAGGAAACTAAAGAAAGGGAAAAAATAACTAATTTAGTAAATGAGTATGCAGACTAGTGTACCACAATGTTCTCTGTTTGATTTGATTGGACTACATGGAAAAATTAATACACCCAGTTTGTCATTTTCAAACCTTATATATTTTATTTTTCTAAATGAATATTAACAATAAATGATTCATACTATCACTTAATAAAATAAATATGACAACACAAATTTAAATATTTTTTGAATAATCAAAAAGAAGAATTGCATCAAAAGCTCGCATCACAATCAAGGAAAAGTATTCTGCGGCGAACCCGTCCCCAATTTCCCAAAAGACCCCGTACATCACTCGAACCCCCCTCATCGATTTCGCCCGTAGCAAAGCTATTTTCATTCCTCTCGACTTCTCTCTCGCAACCGCATACCTCACATTTTTCATCTGAACTTTGACCACGTCAATATAAAGTTGACAGATTCGGGCCCCAACTGGAATGAAAAAGACTTGAGCAATGATTGCTAGCACGGTGATGACAAGCACCCCATAATAAATCGGGGGAGGCATCTTCCCATACGCCTTCGCACAAACCCAACATCCAAACACAGTTCCCCAGAAGAAGCACGTGAGAGTGAAGTAGACGACAATATCGATAAACCCCTGAATGTTATAAAAGTACAATCTAAATAGGGAATATGATGAGTAAAAGTGGGTGAAATTCTCAACTCCCCGAGCTTTGAAAATTTTCATAATTTTCGTCGTCTGATCCACAGAGAGTAGTAGCAGAAGGAGAAGAAATGTGGTGCATCGAGTAATTTCCAAGGCGATGAGGAACACTGTGGAAAGTCGAATGAGAAAGGAGACAATGATGTCAGCTCGATCCCAGTAGAACTTTTCTGGGAGAATGTAGTCGTCGATCAAATAGTACAGAACGTCGAAATCATACGGAACGATGGCAGAACTCATCCAAATCGGAATGAATGACCAAAGGACAACGACAAGACACATGGTGACTCCACATTTGTCATTTTCCTCCTCGGCGGAAGGATATACTAAAAATATTTTTAAAGGAATCATTTTTATAAAATGCTTGTGGGCCATTTAAAATTATTATTACCATTCATCGTGTCCGTATTAAGTTGAACAATTCCGTTAACCGAAGTTAAAATGGAGACGATGTCCTTCAGTATGACCAGAACGAGTCCAACAAAACCAAAAAGTGCTATTGCGGAGAGGAGCATCAGGAGAATGATAATTTTTTCGAAATCTGGCCTCCTCTCCACCAATCCGTACTTGACTGGAGTAAATATGCAAAGCAGAGCAAATCCCAAAATCAGCAACGAATTGAGGAGTAATGGAATCCATCGCCAAAGAGGTTTGGTGACAATAAATTTTCCCCTTTCCGAATTCCATTTCGCAGGTAGTGGCCACAGGTAAAAGTAAATCGAGTAGAAGAGTTGGAAGGAACGATATTGCGTTGAAGAAACCATGTTTTTGAAGTATTTGGTAGGTGCGCTGTCGTCACATTGACTGAGGAACAAGAAGAAGCGTATGTATACATTTCCCTGCATTGTAGAATGCCGCAATGCGGCAAATTTTTTAAAACAAAGATGTAATTTGTTAAGGCAAACTACCTTAAGAAAACTATATCGTGCATGATATGCATAAACGCCGTAAGTGCATTTTCACATTGGGACATAAGACTCCTAATCGAAAAAGGCGTCTTCCAACTCGTACCAAAAATACATTTGCCGCGCATTACAATTAAGGTACATGGCGCGAAACAGCCATTCCAGTTAGGAGCCTTATGCCGTTACGTCAAAATGCACTTACGGCGTTTATGCATATCATGCACGATATATTATATAACATGTTCGCATTGAGAAAGCACAAAAATCCTCTCTTGTGAAGCAGTAAAATCAATAATTTACAAGGGGTGCAGTACATTTTATTGGTCGGTCGGTTTAATTTCATCGATATTAAATGTTTCGCAATTTTGTTCCAAGCTCCAGGTCGGATTAAAAAGTATAAAATATTTAAGACCACGACTGGTAGTGAATACTTTATTCGTATAATATTTCAGAACAAATACATAACATATCACATTTAAACACATTACAACTGTAAATGCTTCGCAGTTGTGTTCAAATTACATATCATGCTCCACGTCGGATTAAAAAGTGTAAAATATGTAAAGCCTTGATTGGGAATTGACTAGTGATTTCATTATTCCAATTTGGAATAACACAACAAAATAATATAATCATTATTCCAATTCCCAAATTCAAAAGGAAACTTTGAAATTTGTTTCATTTTTGTCTCAAAGGCGTAGTTGTTGCAGAACGAAATTATATACTTTTTAATGAATTAATGATTGTTCTCTGAGCCATGTTAAAAATCAGCCTTGAAATGAAGGAGCAAAATGAACCGAGCCAAAAGGTCATATCTTATCTTTTTGGTAAATATTTTGATGTCTCTTTCTGCCACTGCTTTTCACCCTCTTTTTATCGTGACACAATGTGCATATTATGTTGCAGGCACATTGTGAAAACGACACTTTGTACGAGTACGATCATATAAGCATACCAACGCCAGCCAACATCCACAAGTCCAAAAGTCCATGCTCCATCTTCAAGAAAGAAAGAGGATGAATTTCAGTGAAACAACAAAAAGTTCACTGAAAGGAAAGCCTCTCTTTCTCTCCCTTCTCTCTTCACATCACAGCGACATATTTATAAGTTGTAAGTATAAAGTGTAACATAGTAGCTCCCTGATATGATCTTGCTGGAATTTTTGTTCTTATACACTTTCATTTTGTTTCTCTCTCTATATAGCTTCCAGGAAGCGGATACATGCTTAGCTTGACGATAATACGTACGTACCATTACTACTATACTCAAAAAATGTTCATACAATAAAGAGTTACATTGTCCAGAGGAGATGAGACGAGCAATTGTGAGAACATGATGTAGTTTTCGTATGAAGTTCATGAGAAACGGAGGAGATTCATTTTTCTTTCTCACACACACAACCAAACACAAAAGAGAGAACAGAAGTTATATAGTTTTTGCAATATTTCATAATATTTTTAGAGTTCACAGAAAACTTTATTCCAACTGCCTTTCGAAAAGATATACCACACCAAATTGTGACTGTGACAAAATGAATAATGATAATTGGCAAGTGATTTGTCAGAGCGGATGGCTGCCTGCACTTGCAAAATGTTACGAGAGTCCAGCATTTCCGTTAGAAATGAGGGGCTTTTTGGCACCGTGGCTGGATGAAAATCCAGGGTATTTGCATATTTATTTAATCAAAATCGTGTCTGTAAAATACTCATGTGCATTAATTGTGCCTTCATTTTCCATTTTTCCAGATATCAAAATTTTGATGCAGACAATCCAAAGCACTATGACATCATCCATGCCTTTTTGTCAACGATGCTTCGTCATTTGAAACCGAAGGTGGAAGCAATGCCGAATACTGATATCCCTTCAAATCTGTACAAAACACGACTTGGAGAAATAACCTCTCATATCGACGTAATAAAAGTACAATCATTTTCTTCAAACAAAATATGAATTCTCAATGCAAAAACGTATTATTCTGGGTTGACTGAAAGAATGGTTTTATTTGAAAGGTTCTTTTTGCACACAACTACCTCTCTCTCTTCAAGCAAATGCAAGAGTCCCTGCTCAAGGAAAAACTGGAGTTCCAAAGGCTCGTCAACATGACAAATTGGTTGACATCCACATCCACTCATTCGACAAATCCAGCAGCAGCAGCGGCGGCGACTAAGAATACACGTAAACCTTTCGACCTGCTTGACGAGGCAATTACTTCCGACTTGAAGGAAGGGACGCTACAGTGCACATACATTGGCACGAACGTCAGAGACATTAAATCAAAAACTTTGGATTTGCACAATTTGCAACAACAAGGTATTATCTAGACCCTATAACTCATCCTTCAGATTATTATTTTTAAATGACTGACAAAAAATAATTGAATTCGACACACTTGAAAATATATTTATATTTTTCAGGTCCAATTCCAAATCACTTGTACGACCCACAGGGACAGGTTGAAATTGAAAGACGGCGAGCTGAATTTAATAGACTTCAAACACAAGTATTTATTTTTTCAAAAAAACTAGTATTATTAGCAATATAAATTAGCATTTAATTTAACGTTTATGCTTGTTTGTCTGCAAAATGTGATCAATGAATTTCTCTATAGATTCACAATCTAAAGTCAGCCACCCTTCAACTATTCGCCAGTGTTTGGGATATCATTCAGAGCTCATACCCAAAAGTTGTGACGGAGCGTGATGATTTTGTAGACGAGCAAAGATTTGTGGCGATCGGGAAGGAGCCCGAACGAAGCTTGCAAACTATCGAAAGGTGGTTTGGAGGAGTTTATCAATGCTTGAGGTCATTTGAGCACGGCTCAATTGACTTTCAAGCTCATCTTCATCTTGCCGGTTCGCAGTTATCTTCAGACTTGGAGAAGTGGCTCGAAGAGGCACCGGGCAAGGTTGGCATTTTTTTTAAAATTGAGTTTTTGGTGATCTGGTTCACTTTAACTTATTCGTAAAATATTTATTTATACTGTTTCGTATAGGTTTCGCAGGCAGCAGGTTGGAGAAATGACTTGATTTCGAAAAGCCTCGTTATTGCACAGCAGCCAAAGCAGATAGTTCGCACAAAAACGAAATTCGCTGTAAATGCGAGTGCGGTAAAAGTGCGAGTGCTCATTCCCAACGCACACATTCACCAGGAGGTGATACAAGCCATGCTTATCAACAAGGGTCAAATGATAAGGCTGTCCAAAGAGCCAAATTGCCAGCCCATTGAATCCGCGTCGATTATGAGAAAGAAGAATTTTCCCAGGATTGCAAAGAATGAAATAGAGTTCCGTGATTTATGGATTGAAAAGGTGGAAAAATAAATCATTCGTCAAAAATATACACGAATTCCTCCCATCTTAATTACAATTCCTCTCATTTCTGGCTAATCCTTAATCCTTATGCTCAGATTATCAGGTTTGAAAAGAATGTGAATGAAAATGAAGAGGTGCGTGAGAAAAAGGAGCAGCGAGTGATGGAAGAGAAATTTGCCATTTATTTCAAAATTTGCGTTACCATTCCAGGCTGCGAGAAAAAATATGTAAGTCTTGAGGAATAATTCATCAACATTCTTTGATGAATGCTCTCCGAAATAAGTTTATTTTTTAATATTTTATTTATTTTACATGTCGGCCAGTTGTGGACGACGTCCCTACCCATCGCAGTGACCACTCACCCAAATCAGGAGTGTGAAGCGTGGGCAACCATTCTCTGGGATAATGCATTTTCTCCCAGAAATCGGCAACCATTCCAAGTTCCCAAGGAGGTTCTTTGGACAAAACTCATCCAAGCTATTAACTGGAGATTCCAATCTTTGGCTAAAGACGTCAGACGAGGTCTCTCCGATAAAAATATGAATTGCCTGAAGCAAATTTTGTTTGGGTAAGTGCATAATTTTAAGTTTTGGAAAAACTCATCTTCTGTCAGTATATTTTCTAATTTTCTTTCTCTCTGAATTTTTCTTGTTTCTTCCATTATTCCAGAGACGTAAATCCAGTCCGGGAGACGGTAACCTGGAAGCAATTCTGCAAAGACGAAATCTTCAAGAAAGCAGCAGCAAAACCAGAACCAATCAAGGAAGATAATGATGAATCAACAAAGAGCAGGAAAACCACCGTTACATTTTGGAGTTGGCTATATTCCTCTCATAAACTGTTGACTTCCAGCCCCGACGATCCTAAAGTGGCGGACCAAAGTTTGCGAAAACTTTGGGGGGAGGGGAAAATATTCGGGTTCATCTCAGCCGTGCGCATGGAAGCTCTTCTCAAAAGTACCAATCAAATCCAAGCTGGAACGTTCATCCTGCGCTTTTCTGAAAGTAGACTGGGCTCCCTTGGAATATGCTATTATAATTGTTCAGGTGCGCATAACACAAATGCTACTCTCGTTTCAGTTGTAATTTTTTGTGCTTTATGTGCTATTTGTGCTCGTACACAATGGAGGATTTGAAACGGCAGCCGCTTCATGACAAAATCCTGGACAATTTGTTGATCGCCTACTTGTATCCCAACATCAAGAAGGAGGTGGCCTTTACAAGGACGAGTTTGCGAGGTCAGTTCCTTCAAAATGACTTTTAAAAGTTGACTAATGATGTTAATAATAAACTTAAAAAATGACTTTGTTGTGTTTTCAAATATTTTAAAATCTAAAGATATCCAGACAATTGGTGGATATGTGCAACTCGACGTGAAAGAGCTATTTCCGAGGTTATTCTTACAATAAAATAATAACAATAACTCTAATTAGTCATGGAGTCTTAATAAGAATTTTACGTATTTTATCTTAATCCGAAGGGATTTACTACAAAAACTAAAGCAGGGATACGGGGACGAAAATGAGGAAACAAGTCCACCTCCGCCCTCATCCCCAACTCCGCATTGTTCATCCTCGTCTCGTCGGTAGCAACATCGATAAGTCATTCTCTTGAGGATAACTCTTGGTAATAAACATGAAGCAGTAATTTTTGTCGATGTAATTGTTAATTTGACGAAGGACTTTGTTATTTTTTGTTTTTGCAGTGTGTCCTTGTGGCCAATTGACAGTTCTCCAATGATAGAGGATGATCAATCTGACATCAATTATCGATCTAATGAAATTCACGAATGGCTTCCGGATGACATTTTCGATCCCTAGCTTATTTCTTGCTTGCGTGTGAAATTGAAATATGCCTTTGGCTTTCGAAGCTTATCCTAATTATGACGACTTATGACGATGTCCAATATTTAAGAGCCATTCTTTACAATTTTTGTAGGTTTGAGATACTTATCTTGAAGATAAGTATAAAAAAACAAAAAGAGCTTTTAAATTAGTGGAAGTACATCAATGTTTCTTCGGAAAACTGATTCATATAAACAGGATTCAGACGAAGAAGGATATATTTAGGCGCTATGCTTTTTGTCAATAAAACGAGCACCCCCGTCTTCAGAAGTTGATTTTTTGTCACAAGAAGACAAAAAAT
>JAQFZW010000582.1:0-51681 GCA_034687055.1 Heteromurus nitidus | reverse complement strand
GTTCCCGACCCGATCCCGCCACGGGATCGGGTCGGGATGGTCCCGCTCGAATAATCGGGACTCAAGTCCCATGTCTAGCTCTCATGTGTGCTGTAACAATCATATAAGGTTTTTGATACTTGCATGTTATATTTATGCATGTACATATAGTACACTGTCTGCAAAACAGCCGCCGCATTTCGATATATATACTCTTTACGTATAAAGAGATACTTTGCCAGGCCGAAACACTTTTTCCGACGAAATGGGCAGAGTTTGCAGTGGAGCAAAAGTGGAAAAGGAGCGTGATGTGATATGCTTCACGGTACCATAACAAAAGTTGACATGAATGATCTCACTTTCGCTTACCCTTCCACACACACACTTTCACTTCCAGTTGGGAAACTAAACCTTGAGTGGCAAAGTCGAGTGGTTGGAGTCTACGTACAAACAATACACAAACTGAACGAGCTAGTCTAGATGGGAAAGCGAGAACACTACAACTGTCATTTATTTTGTACTTGAGGAGAAAATAGGATTCCTCTTTTGATATTTACGTAATCTTGGAAAAATGGAAAGTGATAAAAATCAAATAGATATGTAACAAAATAAACTAACGGAAAAACTAAT
The DNA here is from genome assembly GCA_034687055.1 of Heteromurus nitidus. NCBI lineage: Eukaryota > Metazoa > Arthropoda > Collembola > Entomobryomorpha > Entomobryidae > Heteromurus > Heteromurus nitidus. Next base: position 51,072 of record JAQFZW010000582.1, on the reverse strand, counting down.
GCATTTCAAATCGAACTGTGTAGCTAGTTCCAGCTTCACAAGTGGATTGAAAGTCGAAGGGAGCTCAAAATCAAATTATCTCACACAGATTGGTACAAGACAGTGAAGTTGAAGCTTTCGCTACAACAGTAACGAGATTAGTTGCAAGTGTTGGAATACTTAAGCTGAGAAAAAATGGATCAAAGTGTGGTAATATATTTTTTGTGGAAATTCCATCGAATGAAAGTGGCTCTTTTCTTGGTTACTATATACTTTCATTTAAAAGCGGAAATGTTCTCTAAGCCGTATCTCTTTCACGCTTTCGGAAGTTCAAATGAAAAGCACTAAAACGTGTAGCTGACGAGCTAAAGATTTGTCATGAACATTTGGCCGGATGAGACAGCTCCCTGGAAAGAAAATGACTTACATACATGTATTTACCTTTCCCTTTCATATCTACTTAACTTTAAACCACTTTCCCCTTTCTCCGCTTGTCGACTGTAGAATGTATTTTATGAAATGAAAAAATGGGACATGAACTGGTGCTCGACGGAGGTACCTTCTCCCACGCACATAGTGTGCATATATCAACAAGACTATGCGGTGTAAGAGTCGAATATTCTTGACGGAACAAGAGGGAGTAATAAATGAGCTTGAGATCTGCTAAGGATTTCCTCACATCAAAAGAACGTGCCGAACGATCACGTTATTTATTAGATGTAAAAACCTTTTTCATGTAGTGGCGGAGATCACGGTGGAAGAAGAAGAAAATCTTTTGCACACTAGGCACAAAGATGAATAGGATCTGGAGAATGCGAGAAATGTGCTCGTGTAAGATAGGTATGATGTATGATACTGGAGCACGGTGAGCATAAATACCAAAATATTTCTGAGACAGGAGTAAAATGTCACAGTGATACATGTTTACTCCCTTTCTTTCTCCTCCTCATTTCACTTTACCGTTACCGTTACCTCAAGCCGTCCTTAATTCTTGGAATTATACATACGTATGTTATGGTACGTACGTGATTGATCTTATTCATTTTTTTTAAAAAAAAAGAATCTACTTCTTCATCACAAAATGTCAAATCGTAGCATATTCCCTTTCACTCATTTATTTCCCCTATATTTCAGTAACCATATTTCTTTTATCTGGTCATTCTGATAGCGTAATGCAATGGTGCATAGTACGTACTTCGTACATTCATTCTTCCACTAATAAGCAAATTCCACATAATGCGTGGAGTTTCACTTCTCATAGCAGCTGAATGGAAAAGGCGATGACGGTCATTATCCTCAACCATTTGTTCTACACGAGTGACAGCAAGTTTAGACAATGCTTTCACTCAATGGATGTATGTATATGAAGTATATGTAATATTCCCATTGAGCGAATGCGTATACCTACTCCTAAATGCAAACAATCTATTCAGAATATATGGAAATCACTTTAAACGTTACGATAAACGTGAGAAACAACACTACTTCAACTATCATTTGTTTTTGATTGGATGTGTGAGAGAAATCGAGAAAATAAACGAATCTGATATAAGCCGTATAGGTGGCCAAGCGTTCAAGGTTACTCTATGTACAATGTACGTATGTATATATGTGTACTTGCAAGAAAAAGTACAGAGAAGCTATCCTTGTATAAAGCACTTTTCCAAAATCTGTATGCATGCCACTATGCCATTCATGATGGTAATGTTCCTTGAAACGCGTGTGGTTAGAAATGGGAGAAAACGAGGAAGCGCAGAATAATAGCGAAATACACATTTATAATACGCCATATGCCCATTCATTTGTACAATATAAGGACATTGCAGTGAAAGCAAGTTCTTTGCCGTCTTATGACATGACTGTCTTTTAAACGCGGTATTGTGGTTTCTGTGGTTAGAGCAAAGGATATTATACAATCTTCTTCCACGGGAATAAAGAAGTAGTTCATCTATGCTCCCATAGAAGTATATATAAGTACTAGAAGAATTCTTCCCTTTCAAACATGAGAAAAAACTGTGATCGAAAACGGTGTACCATGTCACCAAGGGTCGCTAATATTCCTGCGGAAGTGCTGTAGTAAAATAGTGGTAATGTATAGACGCCATGTCTTTCTATGGATCTACCCGATGCAAATACTGGACATTCCCAAACGGTGTACCGTATTTCCTTGACGCCAGATCACAGTTTTTTCGTAGCATTATTAATCTATACATATCTATGTATGCTCCTGAATTTTATCGCCGCTCGTATATTTTTTGCCAAAGGTTCTCTGTGACTGCAAGTTCTTGTTAAAAAATATATGTGGACGACTGTCCCAACTGATCACACATTACATCCAAGCAATTTATTAGCACATTATTGCTACATTTGCATCAGACCGATTATATTTTTCGGGAAAATCAATCAAATATGAAGAGTAGCCTCAGATAACCGTATAAAGTATAGTATAGTAGTTAAAGCTCGTTTGGATTTGTCTGAATGTATCATGTTTGGATCTGGAATTGCCGTCGCCGCAAACTATTTTAAGTATTTGACAAGAGTTCAAAAGCAAACAACATGATTTGCCCGGGATATCCACGTAAATGCAGCTAAAATAGATTTTCATAATGCGTAGCATCATGAAATAAATTAGTTACTTTTGATCTTTCATGCGTACACGTACCACGTCTCTTGGTCAACATTGCTTCCGAGAATCGGTCTAATTTATCCTCATGATCACTAACATACAAGTAGCATTAATCAGTACAAAATAATATCTTGCTGAGTCATCAAAGATTTCCCAACAGACCGTAAATTCTGCTGACTCAATACTATACACGAGGACGAGGAGAGAGTACATGGAATGTAGATTTGAAGATAACAGCAACCCCAGGCACTAGGCTATGGTGATATTACTCTTAGATTTTTGGTGATGAGATAATCCTTGATGAAATTACAACTTGTTTCATAATATATCATTATTGATTCGACAGCAAGGGCTTCAAATCGGATATATTTAGCCGTCAGAATCAGAGTAGGCACTTTCCATGTATCCTCGGGCAAAAATTACGAATGAATCTGTGGAGCTTAAATCACTGATCTGATCTCAAAGCATAACTTAATACTGGCAAACCAGTCTCACTACTCTTCTAACAAACAAACAGGGAAGTTTTACCGTATACTATCTACTGAAGTGATAATGATAAGCATTAAAGCATTATGCAAGGTATTATGCGAGTCTAAGTTTTACAATTCCCAAATTCCCATCCTTTTGCTGTATTATGTCTGAAGGAGTCAATTCCATTATAAGCTGCTTTGAAATCACTTCAATTCTTCGCAAAAAAATGATGCGAACGTATTTGCATAATAGGAAAAATATTTTTATGGGAAAATGAATGCCAACTTCGACGCTCCTATCTTTCTCCCCAAAGAATTTTTCTGGCAACATTGTGAAGCTGCCAATGTGCTCTGTGCTCTCTCACCAGACCACTACGCTTTCGCAAACCTTTCATATTTCTCAGAAAAGTGAAAGCTAGTATGAGATCGTCCTCAAGTGGCATTCACTTTCTCTTCTCCCTTTTGTGCTTTTCACTGTTCAAGCACCCACATCGAGTACTAATACTTTCACTCCGCCATACAATTTACACTTTACATCACATGTATCATTCCCCGACCAAAGATATGAATATCCATTATACGAGTACAAAAAGTGTAAAATGAAACTCCTCTTTCCCAAAACGGCAGGTTCAATGGGAAAAGCTTGATTCTCGCAAAAGAAGAGAAAAACAATGGGGTGAAGCACAAAAGGAGAAATGATAGTTGATATGTAAGCTAACAAGGAGTGTACAATAAAGAGAACTGAAATTTGAACACAATAATTCCCGTTTTCCTCTTTCGTCATCATACAGATTTATATATAAACATATATGTGCATTTATTCAGCCACATATGTACATATGAGGAACATATATGAACATGTAGATATATAAATTGTAAATCTCTCAAAAACAAGATATCTCTCCCAGACCCCACACCCCAGTGCTTTTCTACTCTGTCACATGCGTTCCGATAGTCTACTCGTCCTTATATAAATTCACATGCCTATATATACCTCGCAAGTTTTGCTTCCTTTCTCGAAACACATTTTCAACTTTACAGCTCACAGCTTGAGCAGCAAGCGCAGCAAATTACGGAAAATTCCTTTTCTCCTCTAAAGTGTGCTGTTTCTCCGCTCCCAAAACACTGTTGCTCACATCTGCTTCTCTGTATATACGCTGACATAAAGCAAGGATATATTACGCTATCCTGTTATCCGAGATTCATTGTGAATATCTGAGAATACGCACACAAGCTACTCCATTATGTCAGATTAAATATTATTTTCGTGTTTGGTAGCCAAACATGCATAACTTCCTCTGGCAGATGAGCAGTTTGCGAAAAGTTAGAACCATATTCTCGTACACGGATAGATCACGTTGGCAAACAGATAGGGGCAAAATCGGATGGTGGTGGTTTCTCAACAGAGTGTGCAGTATTAAATTCGTTTCACGAGGTAATTCTCATTGGCACTAATACCACCACATATGTAGTAGCTCTTTCCACGAGGGAAAATGTGCTTGTGGGAGTGAGTTTTCCAAAGTCCAAAATAATATCCGTTATACACTTGTGTGTCGAAGGGGAAGATGAGCTAACGCCAAAGGATGAGCATTAGCGAGGGGGAAAAGTAAAGTGAAAGTCGCGGTCCCAGTCAAAGTCCCTGTGTTGCTTCGAGTGGTAAACAAATGTGTTTTTGTATACACATACATACATACATATCGAACTTGTCTTCGAGGTTTCTGGAAATGTACAGAATATATCGTGTCGTCTATTTTGACAAGGCACAAACAGTTTCTGGGTATAGACGATAGATTAACTCTCAAATGAAATGTTTCGTGTTTGTATCTCTGCGTTATGCTAGTACCCCAAAAAATGATGATGATGATGCGCGATGCACGTCACATTTTCACCATTTCTACTTGAGCAAGGAGTAAACGTATATAAACAACTTGTACTAGGAGCACTCAACTACTCCGTATTCTCCCACTTACTACTACTCTTCAACCATCAACAACAAGCAGATATGAAGGAAGAACGAAGGAGAAAGCTAAACAAACAGACAACCAGAGAATTGGTTTGTTCCATCCAGTGGCAGAAGAGTCAATAGACTAGACATATCCCACTATCAACACAATAACCTCGAATCGACTGAACAAAAAGACGACAAGCTCACCGAATGCTTGTCCAATAGGGATGAGTACATTAGAAGAAGAAGAAAAATCAAGTTTATATCATTTCTCTCTCACAAAACCGCTACCTATCCAATTGAATCGAGTGAAAGGTACAGTCGAACACTTATGAGAAAAGGGGATATGTCGAATTGAGAAATATTTCCAAGAAGAACTCTCCTTCATCGCCATCATCATTCCCGTGTTATTTCTACCATCAACAAATTTATTTGTCCAACTTATTTTGAGAATTGGGATTTCCAAACTTGCTACCGTATCGACTTAGAAGAGATAGAACGGCAAGTTGTAGCATATGAATCTCACTTGTGTGGATGGAAAATGTGGTTGTGGTGTGTATTGCGAATTGCGTCCTGTGTCCAACTGTCACTTGTGGGTCCCTTCTTTCTCTCCAATGTACACTAAAATCACAACTTCACTACTAACTCTTACAAAACCACCAAAAAATAAAACTTCTCAGTGAAGCTTTCTCACTACAAAATAACAATATGTTTGTGTGGACGAAACGACGAAAGCTTGGAGACAAGACACAACCTACATACTAATATGTGCATTTGCTACCGTTTTATACGCAGTTTGTCATCGTCGTCATCTTGCGTGTACATAAATATCAAGTTAGTCGACCCACGCCACCGTATGCTACCATACACCGAGTTGCTAAATAAAGAAATGTTAGGTCCAAATTCCAAACGGTAATATTTAACCTTTTTTGCGAGTTACAAGTATAGTAAGTATGATAGAGTATAGAAGTGGCATATAGTTCCAACGCTTGTGCTGGGAGAAGGAAAAACATTGTGTAACATATTCGTATACCTTTTTCCTTCCTTGCTTTTCTGGTTTATTTCCTGTTGCCTGCATTCTGCAAGCAAAGATTCGCCAACATACGCTTTCCTTATAATGATGTGCATAGTTCGGAGTTCTGACAGGAGAATAAGAACTAAGCTCCTGTCATACCATCATTTAGACTCGAGTCACCAGCATTGCAGAACTGCTGGCGACTTTGTCCAGTTCTCTTAGCTAGATCATTTTTTCCACATATTCCCTTAAGTCGTGGCATTTTTGCCTATTGGAAATAAAGGGACAACATACATGCTACATCAGAAGACGCTCAAAGTCAGTGTCTTCAACCTTCATACTTATCTTGTCCTGAAAAGTTGCACAACATAAAAAAGAAATACATATAGTGCAGTCGCAGTGAAAACTAGTTCTCTGCTAGCAAGCCTTTTATTCAAAAATGCATTATCTGGGAACTAGGATGTATACAAGCATAAAGGGCAAAAAATATGCCTTGTATAACAAGCTGCTCGCTTCCGCTTCGATCTTTTGTGCTTGCCTGCTCATCAACTATACACATTTTTATCTATCCAAAGGAAATCGTGGTAATCTTGAGGAAACAGTGATTTAAAACCACAAGGGCAAGCTGTAAAAGCTGGATGTGTCTTGTTAAAAAATGGCATTTTCTCTTCACACAAATCCAACAAAATACTCTGTGAGAGAAAAAAGGGCTCGTACTTTATCTCTCTCCAACAGTAAAAGATGATATGGTGCTTTTCCATCACATGTAACAGCTCCTGTGACAGCTCAAAAGTCTATACCGAACAAGTGGAATGTGTAGCTGCATGTGTATTACACAGAAGTAAATTATTATGCGAAAGCAATAATGCTCTCGTTGCGGAATGTTATGTATGCACTACTATGCACTTACAAAACTACTGCGTTATAGCTGCTTTCCTAGTAAAGCGTCCAGGGACGTTACAAGTTTAGTAACGACGAGTGGCACTGAGTGGAGAAAGGCAAAATAAGCATTTTTCTCTGAAAAAATCGCGATAGTTGGATTAGAATTTACACCAACAGTAACAGTCAGTCGACTTCTCAAGGGAGATGCTTTATTTCCTACGCTGGACCATTCATGTGAAAAATACTTTTGCATACAATGCATATTGTGACTCGGGAAATATCACAGTTCGAAACACTGGAACAGGGTTCACCGATTTGTTTTCCCACTTTATCACAAAATGCTATCAAACGAAAAAAAGTTAAGTCATGCTTTCAACTCGTGAAAGGATTTAACAAAGAATAATTTGCTGTCTCTGAGAACAGAGCGCATTGAAATCCTGAAAGATGATAAATGTTTCAAGTGACCTCGGTGAAACAAAATGATGGTTTTATGGAACAATGATCCCTTTTGTCACACAAATTCCCCATTTTTCGCTGACCTTAATTGACTTTCTTTAACCAGAGCTACGCTATGACAAGCCAGTGCAGGAAATCGGTAGGTTTTAAATCTATAAGATTTCTTATCTTCTAGATTACTTGAAGTCAATCATTTTCATTACATTGAAACACACTGAGAATGGAAGCACGTCCATTAGCTGCTGCTTGTGTAATCCCAAAATCGAAGTGGACATGCACATGCAACGGGCATTCTGCAGAAAATCCACTCCGTGTAGTTCCAGTGGTTGCTCACTGAAACATAGCTCGAATGTTTACTGCATCCAATACATGGAATCAGGCAGTCTTGAGTGGTCGAAAGCGTAAGCTTAGGTAAACGTAGGGTAACAGCTATGTATCTTAAAGAAACGACAATGCTGGACCATTTCCTTGATTTCCTTCAGTTTTAACGGTTATGTTAGACTTTCTACGGACTTCTGGTGGATAGGATATCTCATCTATAGATGTATATCCGGTGGTAAGGAATGAAGAGAATAACAAGCGAATGACACGAAGAATCAAACTAGCACATTAAACTACTCAACTGCCATTTTTTCATTAAGAGGAACAATGAACAATACTCTTCACGTATCCCATTGCACCATAAGTAAACAGCTTTTGAGCGTTTCCTGCCAGCAATAAATAAACATGTATCTTAGAAAGTAATCGTGATGAGTAGACAATGAAGCGGAGAAGGGTTTCCAATATTAACCTTATATACATGTACAAGTTTAATTCACTCGTTGAGGTTCAATTGTAATTTTCTGGAGGCAATTGGCGCCTCTCACGTTCCTCGTATTAAACCCTATAGACAATTCCATTGATTTCCTAATAACTTCCCAAATTTTACAACTTCCACAGGAAATTTATCGTGCAGACTGCAGGCAGTTCTAAGCTGAGATTCTACTTTTTGTGTGCAAGCATGTGCCCAAAACAGCCATCCTTTCATCTTGATATTGCCTTGGCTTATTGAGCGAATGCTGATCGCGTATTTACATCCTTTCTACATGTTGTACTATTCACCTTCCTCCTTTCTCTCGGCATGGGTCAATTGTTAGACGAGCAAGATTTGCTCACGAAATTGTTTGTGATATTGATGGAGAACAAACACGGTCGTAGAGGCAATTCGATGTAAAAGGAAGTCGTGCTGTTATCACCAGTTCTTGAAAAGGGAAAGGAAAGTCATTTCTGTCTCATAACTCTTGTCAAAGTAGAAACTTTTCGGGGTTTGCATGTGCCTTGAGTTGAGAGTGCTAGTTTGAGAAGTTGCACTTTGGGCTTTTTGTCTTGCATGGCTTGTGCCAATATATGTCCCACAGTATATACTAAACTGGTGGAGTAGTAACATCTCGCGTGACCAGATTAAATGCCGGATCTTCTCTACCCAGCCGTCCACAGTTTCGAGTGAGACTCGCTCTAGTAATGCTTAAGTACTGATTATCACGATATGAAGCTCAAGGGCCGCTCATTTATTTCTGCACCAATGAGTATTAGCGAAATATATATAGCGCAAAACGTTAACTCTGCTTTGATGAGAAGCGCGATCATGACATGCTACTAGTCTAGGGATGAACGCCATTTTCATACAATTGTCAACAAAGCCATTCAAAATAACAGTTATGCAGCAGTTTTCTTGGATTGTATAACATTGGCTCAAATGTGGGAAGAAGTCAATGTCGAAGCGTCGGTGAAAGTGTACAGATAGTATCTTAATCTTAACTCATCTACACGCAGATGTAAAAGCATCTCACATTAAAGTAAATGAGTGGGGGGAAATATTTCTGTGTTGGTACTGGAGAAACATCTGGCAACACTTTCAACAAGTTCAAGTGTCAAAATAAACGCTAAAATACTCAAATCGTATGACAGATCTAAAGCGGACAATCGTTTGAACATTAGGACATGGCCTAGATTTGAACAGCATTGGCACGATTTATTTTAAACCCTATGCATAAGGGGACCTCAAGTTCTGATTTAGTTACTACTGAAGCAGCTATAGGGCTTCTCCGTGGTGATGTGCCTGTGCCATACACAAGAACGTGCCATGTCATATTACCCTTGCACAGGCACCCCATTTCCATAATTGGGACTTCCGGTATTTATTGGAGATCATCAATCAATGCCGTCGTAGTAGCGAGTCAATGTCAATGTTGTAGTTGTTAATATAAAGTCATACTTTCAAGTGGGCACCTAGTGTGTAAATTAACTAACTTAAACAACATAATTTCAAAATTAACAAATGGCTGAATCCAAACCCAACCAACCACGACGGCATAAAACCCCTCACCCTCCAGACAAACTACGTCAGGGACTCGCAATGGAATCTTACAACAAAGATTTAGAGTTTCCGTGCGTAAACGCATTTTCCCCTGCTTACATTATTGAATGAAAACCAATATACTTCTACTTTGGAAGAATGTGAAACACAATTACAAAGTGAACTTTCTAAGCAAACACTTACAATGTGCAAACAAAACGCTGCAAAATACTAAAACAAAATACTCTGATTTGAATTCCATAGTGCTGATGGACCCGGCCGTGTCATCGTGCGCCTTGAGAGACTTATGGGCTCAGACAGGATTCGCATCACCGACGCCAAGTACATGGCCACGCTTCTACAACGTCTTGAAGAGGAAGAGGAAAGGACGTGGTTCAAACGAACACGAGAAAGAAGGAAAGCCGAGCATAACCGGTTCCGGCAGCTGGCAATTGATGGATATACAGAACCTGGTCCAGGAATGGAAGATTTGTATCAGCATCCAGTTTTCAGGTAGGTTACCTCCAAACCAAACATTAATAAAATGTTACTACGCTTGAGTTTCTTGTAGCTACCGCTGTTGTCTAAATTTAGAGTTAACCGAATTCTGAATCGATTGAGTAAGCTTGATAGTAGCTTGGTTCCAGTTCTCAATCTCCCATCGATAATTCCCACCGAGCCCTTCTCTTATGACGATACCGGAAGGGTTTTCAAGTCATATCCCGGCCATTTGGCGTTCGTCAAAAGAGGAACTGGTATATACGCGTAGCTATAGTCGAAATCATATTCTCTATATCATAAAATATGAGAGCGCTTTTCCAATTGATGAATAATTCAATTTAACACGTGTCCGTTACATTGTATATGCAGAATATTACATAGACGATGATAATCTGGATGTTAAACTGAACATGGAGCAAATCGTGTATGTTGATAACTTAATGGAAGCCGGTGAGAATGAAGAGGAAGCTGAAGACAACATGATAAATGAAAGTGAAGGAGCGGATCTGGAGCTCTACGAGTCACCATCTGAAAATGAAACCTTTCTCCACCCAAACGAGATTGGTGCAGCTGGTGGCTTACACGACGATGAGCCTAGGCCAGCTTCCCCAACAAGAATGCTGACTCTTCACGAAATTCAGCAAAAATATGGTGTAGCTCCTAACACCGACCTTGGAGTTCAATGGAGACCGTATCAATCAACTTTTGTCAGTGGAATGTTTCACGATGAACAAGTCAGCTCCCATCATAGCACATCTAAATAGATACGCCTATTACAGCATTCCGAACGCATTATTCTGGCAATGAACTATTGTTGCCATTCTACAGAGAGGAGTTTGGGACCTCTACGAAATGGGAAAAGACGTAGTTGGCATGTATGATAGACAGCAGGAAACGACAGACGAATATCTTGCTGCCATTCGAGCTGGTAAGGCACAAGCGTTTTTCAAGAGGCGACGTAAACTAATGTATGATGCTGCAACTTACGGGGACGAGGATGAAGAGGAAGAAGGGAATTCTTCAGAGGAAGAACTTGATACGAATCTGAAGCAGAATAAATCCAAAGGAATACCAAAACTTTTAGTTCAGTCGGCAGTCGAAGTGGAAACGAGCAACCCGAGGAAAAGTGCAAGAATGTCCTTGACGAAGGAGGCTGTTGAAGAAATTCTAAACAATGGGACAGAAGAGTAAAAAATGTTCCTTTGAACAAACAACCCGATGAACAATTGCAAACTTCTAATTTAAAAGCGTGTGACAAAAAATGGGAGTATTCAAGTGACAGAGTGAACTAGAATTAAAACATTTTTTGCTCCTCCATCAACATTGAGCTTGTATATTTTTTGTTTGCTTATTTAGTTGTTCACAATAGACCCATTTGAATTCTTGGATCAATTATCATCTCGAATATATGGCTGTAGCTGTCAAAAACGGTTTTTACTTAAAACGTGTTGCAGCAATTTCATCGACGCGTGAAAACATCCACAAAGGTTTACGTTTTTTGTTTGTTCTATTTTTAATCCCATTTTCGTCAACTCAATGGCTTATGAAAAACTGTCTTCAACAACTTCAGGCCTCTTTTGTTCATGCAGCGAAGGTTAGCTATGCCAAGGAAATCTGCAAATGAAAGTTTTCTCTTTTACATTAAATTCACAGTCTGGTGAAAATCAAAAACATATCTTATGTAAGTCTTTGGAAGAAGGACACTGCATAGATTTATTTATGTGGGCACAAATCGAGATACAAATTTTCAGACAAAAGCAATATGCACTATGAATATGCGACCTTATTAAGGATACTACTACTCGACTGTTCGATGGTTTCCAAGAAAGTCGACCCAATTTATTGTCTTCATATTACAGTCGTGATATGTAGTGTAGATCGATGTACGGAAAGTCTAGCTATACGGAAACTATTCATTTCACGGGTGACAAATTTCGTGGAATTCTAAAACATTCCTATTGTCAATTTTCACATTCTACAAAAAGTACTAGACGGACGATTTTGACGAATTTCGACTCAACAAATTGGGGAAAATGTCATGTCCTAGTTTTACAAAATATTTATAGACATCTAACGTATAAGGAAACGAATAGCAGTTTACATTTTCACATCTACTTAGGCGATGTAGCTTGGGACAATAAGTAAAATAAAAACAACAGCGATTTTTCGTCACAACTCTCATGAGAATTTGATAATGAACATGCATGTTCATTATCAAATTCTCAATCTCATAAAATCACACTGAGAGTTCCTCAGTCATTTTCATTTCACGAATGCTTCTTTTGTTGGGTACGACTTCAAAAAGTTTTTCCATAGTATTGACATCTTATTCCATCATTTTCTCCGTCTTCACGCTTTCTTGCACGCATGTCTCAACAATAACTTTCATAAGTGAAGAAGCAGAGAACTCTGAACAAGTCGAAATAGACGAGTGATTTGGACTATCTGAGTAAACAAGAAATGGGAAACCACTTTGACAAAAAAAAAGAACGGGAGCGAGCATCCTTGAATGAAAGATTTTCCCCATGTTTCCAATAGAAGAGAGGTAGCATGGAGCATTATATGCACTTGAACACGGACCAAGGCTTCATTATTTTCTTCATAAAAAGTACAAAACTTTCCTCCTTTTCTCCACGCTAACTTTACTTCTGTAAAAGTTCTGTGGCTGTTCAACTACCCTATACCTGAAGAAAGTTCGCGTTGTTACCTTTACTCTTCTAGATCATCCATTATGAGGCGCGCTACATCATTAGTAAACTCGCCTATTATGTCTCATTTCCAAAGTGGTCCACAGGAACCGCATTATATTACTTTTTGAAGAAGGAAAAGCAGAATTAGGATAAAACGAGAGATTTAATTGCAAAACTTACATTTCTCGTCTAACAATGAGTACAAGCTACTTTCCCCTACCTTTGTGTGGCTCTTCAAGAAAAAAGCGAGTGCTTCAATGAATCGTTACGTACGTCCTACTACGTGCTCACGTTTTTATCTGGATTTTCAGAGCCAGCAGACTGCTTGAAAAAACCCACTTCTCACATCAATAACATTGTGACAAAAAAGTACCGAGCTTTTGGGAAGCATACAATGCAGTCATGCAATTATGTATGAGTAGTAGTAGCTTTCTACTATACTAGCACTCTTCTACCAACGCTGAATGCTCTGAACGATGAGAAATGCTTATTTAATTCTGATCCATAAAACATGTTCTCTCCTCAACTCTTCCACCTATACATTCCTTTCGTTTTTTCATCAACGGCTGTCTTACCCTTTTCTCAGAGGAGAGAAACAGCTTCTTTTGTGATTCAATATATCGTGCCAGAGCACAATGTATGTGGTTTTTCTCGACGTAGGTGTTCCATTAATCCTTCTATTCAAGAACAACTGACAACACAATGCACACGGCACACATACAACACAAGCAAATGATGAAATACCGCTTTCCCAAGATTTCTTTTACTCCCTTGTCATTTCTCAGAGAACAGCTTTGTCATACCAATGCAATACCGCATGTAGACATCCCTGACTTTCTGATAATACGTGTCTGTCTGCATCCCTTCACCTAAAAAGGGAAAGTAGATAAGGCAGGAGAACAAATTCAATTCATAAAAAAGATTTCAGAATCAGTAGATTATATCCAGTCAAATACGTTAAAACAGCTGAAGAAACTTGACGGATGGTTTTTTCCCATGAGTACAAACGAAAGGGAAATCCTATCTTGGAATTGGATTAAAAACGTGACAGTGTGTGCATCTGCTGCTTTTCACTATGTTGCAACATGAGTTTACGGATTTTCACCTTGTCTAGCCGTCTTCAATCACGAATTCAAGTCATATCGCCGTCGTTTGCACAGCAAACAAGGGATTTGCAATATGTATGTATAAGCCTTATCGATTTTTCGTTGTTTATTCTTATTTGATTATTTATTCTTACATAGTGTACAGAGTACTTGCCGTTTCATTAATAGGCGAACTAATTCTAAATACCATTTTATAATATAATAATTGTGTTCCCCATTACAATATTTGTCACACGATATGAATCGAACAGGATATGCAGGGATACTGTTTAATACCTAAAAATCGCCTTGAAACTATTGAATCAACGGGGGAAAATGAGATGTTGGAAAAGTTACATGATCAAGGTTGATTGTACAATGTACATATCTTTATAAAAAATATGAGGTTCGGATGTGTTACCATTGCTATTATTACTCAAACCGCCACACGCATGCCACTCCGGAAATTGAATCAATTTACGACTCAGTTTCCACATCACCCTCACACTTCTCGTTCAACTCTGTCGATAAAATATGACTTCGGGGTATTGTGAATGTGCATATGTATTTGAATCTTTTACTTAAACAAACTAGCTTTTCCCTGTACCTTTACCTTCCCTGGAGCCTTCCCTTAAATTTCACTTTCTTACCCATCTTTAAAAACTTATTGCCTCAAAATACTCATAAATAAATTGGCAAAGAAAAGAGAGAAAATTGATTTTAAATAGTTAACCATTTTATGTCCCATTGTGGTTTAAGGCGTCAAGTAGAACGTGGAATTTCCTTCAAACCCAAAGTAGAAATACAAGATACATACAAGATACAAGATGCGCACGGTCCAGTAAAGCAACCACACTTAAAGCAGCAGAAAAATTATCTAGTTATCTTAAACAGGGCAATTCCTATGCGACCTTATACAACGTTTCATAAACACTTGCAGATTTAAGTCGCTTTCTTCACTATGACTGATCCTCCATTACCACTTGGGGTTATATATGGCCTAGCCAGTTTCCATACTTTTGTGAATGTTGGCTGTGAAAGTCAAGAAAACTGTATTTTGTCATCATTTTACATGAGTTCATCCTTTCATGTTCCGATATTTGATGTCCGTTCTATTTATCAGTATTTCTGACGTTTATACTGATACATATATCGACGGGTCCTAAAATATTGAGTTTAGATCCTTTAGAGTTTTTATCAAATGATGCACATACAAAGGTGATACCATGATGTATAATACTTATCAGTCAGCGTGGGTTGTTGAAGAGTAATTGAAAATATTTCAAAGGTCAATCGGCACATTTTTGTTAGGAACAGCTACAGAGGGTATATTCGTAGATGATGAAAATTCTCATTTTTATGACGCTCGTTCCCACTTTTGAATATTCCCCTGAGAGAACTTTGGCAATATTCCGCTACAAACATTGCGAATCTTTCTAGCTACTCCAGCTACTGCAATTTAATGCACATTCTCGCAGCAGTTGCGGAATTATGTTGAAGTAGAATCTGGAAAACCTTCACAACTCAGGGTTTTAGAGGAAGTAACAGTAACATAAACGATGTACATAGAAATTGTAACAACTCGCATCTAAAGCAAGAGAGATATGATTAGAAAGTCCCTAGAAGAAACTGTCAATTTCGATGCAACACTGCATTATGTAGACGTGACTCTTTATCACATGTGCAAGGCTGCAAGCTAAAAGTTCCTCACATAATCCCGTGATGATCATCTTTGCAGTCTTTAACAAACTCGCTTTAACTATCGCTTAGAATTACTTGGTTATATAAAAACCTGCACCCGTCTAATGCGACATTCTCACTCTGTCTAATATAATCATATTGCAGAGGAGCAGTAATTTTTGCAACGCAGTAACAAACTTTAGAAAAAGAGTTTCAGCTCTAATCCTTATTTATTCCACTCCGCTGTGCTGAGAACGGAGACAATCATGAAATGCGCCCCAGCAGTCCAACACACTTTCTTTGTACTACTTAGTACTTTCCATAATGACACGATATTTTCTCCAGCATCTGGATATTTTCAGAAAAACTCTCTTTTAGACAGCGGTGTTACTTAAGAGTTAATCAAAGTTTTAGATGAGTGGCAAAGTTCGTGACAGAGCGTGGGACAGGAGAATGTGGTGGGTTTATTTCTTCTCTTTTCAAAACGAACGGGTAAATCCAACACGGCACATTATATTCTAACATGCGCGTAATAAAATGCCTTTAATGAGTTCAACGGGAACACGTACGTAATGGCACATATCGATCATTCATAATATCTATAATGTCCACTGCACCGAACAGCACATCTAGCCCTCTGAAAGTATAACGATGGAACATATAAGTCTAGAATACTTAGAACACGTGGTTTTATTATCCTCATCACCAGAGAAGTAAATCAAAATCTAATTTGCGCCTGTATTCGAGGCACATGCTCTTCAGTAGATAAACATGAGTAAGATGCACAAAACAAGTTGTTTGTTTGGTTTGTGAGTGGAGTGGTGTGGTGACGAAATAAAAGTGGCATATTAAAATCTCATGAATATCCTAGAATCCTCGAGCTTTCATTCCAATTCAAGGCACAAGTAGCTCCTTGTCTATTTGTTCTTGCGTGTTTCCCAAAAACCAGCGTGGTAGACTCTTTTGAAATCTAGAGTAGACATTTCTAAATTCAGGAATCTAGTGTTTATTTTTAGATTCATAATGGTAAAGCAAACTTTTCTTTTAAAAGGTGGTATGAAATGGTCATTACTAAAAAAGTGATGAAAAGAGTTTAATGCAATGCATGTCTACATCGAAATCAAACTACCCTTGGGTGCTGCAAGTGGTAACTGGTGATGAAAAGACTGTTTTTGTTTGACATATATTCAGTTCCCGAAACCTTGAGTTGCACTAGTTGCAGCAGTGGGTATTGCATTTTATAACATTTTGCCTCAATCTTTTCTATTGGCTCGAGGACTAACATGGCCATCGAACGGAAGCGCAATGTATGCAATGATATGTTTACGAGCAGAACGTGAGCGAGCGATAATTGGAGTGAGAACTGAAACTCATCGATGTGAAATCAATCTAACTGTTCTCTAGAGGTTTCGTTGATTTAAGTTATTTTCTGTAACGAAATATTTACAAAACCGGCAGGATATCAATCACTGTGTGAAAATGAGGGAGCAGTCACAGATTCCTGCAGTGTTTAGGAATATTTACAACACATGGTGGTGCAAGACGTGACGAGCCCTAATTTTACTCTCTACGTAAAGGCACTAGAAGATATCCCATTACATGCAATTTCAGCACTAGATGCCTCCAATCCAACTGAGTGGAGTTATTTTTCCCTACAGAGTTGATGAGAAATTAATGAATGCTGTACAACAACTGAAATGCAATTGTAGCAAGGGAAGCCTGGCCTCCGTCAGTTCCACTTGGTAATGAAAGCGCTCTTGTGTACTAATGAGAAAACATAAATCGGCAGTTGGATGCACCTCGGGTGTAAGGCAAGGTCACGTATAAGAATTGCCACATTCACTAAATGAGCTTTATTCCGTAAATTAAGTCATGTTAAACCAAACACCATTAACCAAAATGTCCAAAATGCACTTTCGTAGCATTCTCCTTTTTCTTAATAGAGACATTTTCTAACCGTACTTAAACTTGAAGTAGCATTTAGCATGGTTGAAAAATCCAGGAATATTGCTATTTAACACAAGTGTCAAACTGTGACGTATGGACAATTTCTGATTGTTTGTTTTTAGGTTCTCACTTCCTGACGCAAGTGATTTTTGAATGAAGAAAAATGATAGACGAAGTTTGGTGGTGCATTTCATTTCCCATATCCCATCCCCTCACGTACATTGCACGCTACCGCTTCAATAGACTTCGTGATTCGTGAGCTATCGAGATTCGTTTCGGATGAAATGAATCCCAATCTGTGCGTTTAGTGTGCAGCTTCCTGAATTTATATATGGTATTTTGGCTTCGAAAAGTGACATATAATTTGTACAATATACATTACATATAACATGTTAGGTAATATTTCTCACGATTTTCCCATTGACGTAATGTCTTTTGTCCAGTGCGAGGTCGAATATCAATATAATTACGGTTGTAATTAATTACTAAAGCTTATATACGCACGTATATATTGCTTCCGGTAGGCAACCAAAGGCACCGAACAATGTTGGAACCGTATTATATTGCAACAATTCACGGGAACGTAATAATACTAATAATAACAAAAATCATTTTCCAGAATTCAAGCTATTTTCATGACTCATATTACATAATTCGGCAATGAATCCCGTGCAACAGTAATATGAATGGTAGGCACGTTGATCACCTATTTCAGCTTTTCAACGTGAAATTCTTTTGATTCTATTCAATAAAGCAGTTATCTGAATTGAGTATCATTATAGAGGAAAGATTGGCATTGTGTGTATCCTTTGTTTGCCTTTGTCTGCCCACGTTGAGTAATGCTTATCCAGTTACGGTAAAAAGATTACCTTGCCATGCAGCAGTTATCGTGATCCTTTAACCAGACGGGAAATACTATTCTTTGTTAACGGTCACAGTGCTAATATACGTGATAACTAAAATTGCATGATGCTGATGCTGTTTGCATTCGTGTCACAGTCACACAATTATTTATTCCTTTAATAATTATTCCTGGTTTATTGCATGTAAAACGGAAATTAATGAGTTTGAAGACAATACGGATACGGACATGGGGATGCATCATGCAGCAGAAAACACAGGATTCTACCTGGAGCAGAGTGGCAAAATGCAAAGCGTCCCCTGAGCGCCCTGAGCACGATTACTATGAATGTAATAATAGCTCTCGTCGTCCTTCGCTGAAAGTAGAAGGAAAACAAAGGATTTCCCCCGGTTTGCTTGTCGAAAACATGATAAAATCTCATTCCACATTCTCTAATGCTTACCTTTTCACATGGTGAAACTTCAATAATTCAGAGTATTCCATAATGTAACCATTTCTCTAGAGTAACAAGTCGGAGTTTGACATAAATAATGAGATTACAATTTCCCATGTCTCTACTCAGCTGTAAACACACGGAGAAAGTCCTTCTCTAGGCTCCATTCAATTGTTAATGAACACTCCAAGCTTCCCTTTGTCTCTGCAGCGAACCTCAACCTAGACTAAAACAACAGTTATGGTTTCTCCGCACGCTATACTGCAAGAGCAAGACTTTCACAAATACACTGCATCTGTTATGAGTAAGATGATGCTGATGAGCTGTTATAGGATCTATCGAAAAATAAAACCGGAAAAGTCCTGCCCTTCGTATCAACCACCATGTTTTGCCGTACTAGATAAGACTATCATCTCCATCTGCTTCTGCTATACTATTCGATGGAAAATCATTATTTGTCAATCACATCAGCCTTCGTGTGGAATGGAATGAATGAAGTATGCTCGCGATTTCGGAATTAATTTCAAGTAAACTTTCTCTTAAGGTCGTCGGTCGTAATACTTTCCGTCTCTATTGCCATGCTCGATCTCACACACTTTCCGCTCAGAGATTACGGATGAGAGAAATGTGCACACTTTCTCTTCGTTTCTCCCTTATTGTACCAAGTGAAAGTTTTCTCGCAGGGGATTTCATCAAATAAACATAAACGCAAGAAAACATTGTGGAGATACTTGCACAACTCCTAATGCTGCTGATGTTCGAACAATGAAAACCAATGAATGAATGTGTGCTCAACTTTTGTTTCTCCGTAATAATCACAACAATCTAAGGCATTACAAGCCATTGCGTCAGAATATAATGGGATTTGCTGGTGCACGTGTCCGGGGCACATTAATATATAGTCTATAGTGTTATAACATGAAGATTCATCCAAACAAGAAGTAGGTACTTTGCTTCTTACATACCGCGTCTATCCAATACAAACCCCATTTATAACATAAACATAAATGTTCTTTGAGGTTGCCCAATCGGTCCATATCGTTATTACTGCCATACAAGCCCTCAAACTTTTCTATTTCTTGTCTATTAAATGATACGATGCATTTTGCTATTGCCTGCTTGCTTGTGAAAGTATAGCAATTACGTAAATCATCAACTGTGCTCATTTACAGAACGTAAAAATCGACGGGAAAAAATTAGCCATTGTAGATAATTTGCCAGCCTAAAGGCATTATTGTTCTCTTTCCTCGCGGCTTGTATGAAACAAACAACTTCCGATTATGTTTGTTCTTAATAGTTTTATTACCCATATGCGATTGTAAGATAGATACCTCTGTATTGTATTATGTATCACTGCAATCGGTGGAAATTGGTCGACCATTTCACAGAAAAGGCTTATGAGAGTTTGCACATCGAGATATGATACGCTCTTATGGAGGTTTATTGCCACGAAAACAGCAAGCTCTTACTTCTTCCATATTCCGTCCATAAGTATTCTGGCAAAGGAATCAAACGGATGGATCATTTCATCGCATAAAGATTCTATTTGAAAGCAATAATAATCCGCGAAATAACTACCACAATTCATTACTGGCTGCAACTTTTATTGGCATTGGTAGGCAAATATTCATAGAAATGCACACTATAAAACCAAAACCGCAAGAACGTTATTATCAGTATACAGGTATATAAACACAATATATGCAACTATGCAATATATGTAGTCCAAGTCGTTCTCAAACTTGAGTATTATACAAGTCCCAATTATACACTTGTAGTAGATAAATGCGATATGACGATGAGAATAAATTTTTATTGCCGTGTGTGCATGTGCCAAACCTCCAATTCGAATTCTTCATAAAATATACGTAAGAGTACACAAATTTGAATTTCAAAGCTTATGAAATGAAATCAGGGAATAAAATTCACAATCCTACTTTTAGAATGCAAAAAAGGATAACTACATCGTAAAATTTTACGTGTAAAAGCGTCACTCAATTACTCGATATAAAAAGTCCACAAGGGGAGAGAAAGTAAAAAGATGCAAACGTACAACAAGGACTGGATGAGACTGGAATTACGTCATGAAACGAAATTAAACATTTATGTCAACCACGGAATAGCAATTTACGATCATGATCGTGATAAAAGGAGGAACAGGCGTGACATTTGAGAGCTGAAGTGATTGCGAAAACCTTTCCTTCGCCCTGTGGAATTGAATTTTCACCATTTAATCGAGGCTAAACGCCAAGAAAACTCGGTAACGTGTGTTTTGTGGCAACTCCTTCTGAATACAGACAGTGACTTCTTCGCATTCAATGCAAAGATCGTTATCAATCCCAAACTTATAAATAATTCAACTGTTAATTTCCTTTGAGAATGAAGGGTCTACCGCTTCATCAAAATTCTTTCCGTTGGCCAAACATTCAAATTAACAAGCATTTTCTGCTGACATCCGATGAAAGTTGAATGCCATGAAAGTGTAGCTCGTTATCTAAACTTTTCCAATGTACGACTGTTAGAAATGAAAACCAAAAAAAAGATTTACGTATTTTACATTTATAGTTCGTTTCTGTTCCTATTTTCCTATCATGCCTACTATATTATATATTGATGCGAATGTAGCGTAAAGGAAAAAGTGAAAGACTCAAGGACGAATCCCAGCCCTGCCGCTGAAGTCAGCTCACTCGAGTAATTACTGCCCATGCGACTGAAAAGATTGGGCTTGAAAACTCAAAAGCTAGAAAATCTACAAATGATGAATCAAGGAAAAAACTTTTTATCTAATCATAAAGAGAGAGAGAAAGTTAAGTTTTCGTTTTTCGTGACTTTCACTTTCTCTTGATACACAAACATTTTCTTCCTTTGATATAGACATACTAGTATATAGAGTATCAATGTACATGTTCATAAGTGGGTAGAATAAGAGGAACCCATGATTGATTTATGTCTTTTCCTCACTTTTTCTTTTGCTGAAATGAAGCAAATCCATGTGCATCGCGAGAGTGAAAGTGAGGAAGCTGAAGGTGAAAAGCAGTTTCGGATGAAATCGGTTACACAAAACCAACTAATGTTATAGCAGTTAAAACAACACTTCTGATTTTCCAGTAACATATTTGAAAGTTCGTTGGAAAAATTCAAACATATCCACAGAAGGTCGGCAATGCTTCACCACCCGTTTTATACTCATTTCCTTTGATTTCGATTCCCTTCAACAAACTTGAGCTAGGATAATGATGCATGAACTTGTGCATGGAAGCAGATTCATGGAGATTAAGGTAGCGTAGAGGGAAAACTTTTTTTGTGTGAAAATGCTGAGAGTGATAAGAGAACTTTTCTACCTCTCCGGATTTATTTTTCCTAAAACCTATAACCCAACCTAGTACCTAGTTTAATTCTAGAGCTTACAGTTTAGAACAAACTCAACTCTCGATTCCGTTTAAATCTCCAAATACGCTCACTAAAATAACTGTAAAGGTATACTTGACCTTTTGCTAATTCGAATTTTCTTAATTTAGTCACTCGAAGGCAGAAACATTACTGCTCAGGAGTATCCTCGGCTTACATAATGGCATAATGTCTTACAACAGCATTCTTTCTTGTTAGTGGTCGATGGTGATATAGTGCCGTTGGGTAGGTAAAGGTCCATGAATATACATATATTCACTCCAATGTATGCCCCTCCATCGCCTTAAGAATATTATTCTATTTATAGCCGCGGAGCAGCACTTCAAACCGTTATAATGAAAAGCAAGCGTATATGTTCTACCGATTACGCAAGTTCCATACGTCGAAATCTTGGCCCTGTCAATTCTGCTTAAACTATTTAATCCTTCAAATCGACCACCAAGTCCTCTAAATGGGAGTATATATGTCCGGTCCGATGGTCCGTTCATGTCTCAGTCAGTGTCTGTAATATTATATCACTGGAAAAGCAGAGCGTTGTGTAATTCCTTGTGAAGTCCATTTCGCTTGAAGTCTATCTACTATACCTTCGTATTAGAGTTTCTCAGAAACGTGACATTATTTTGTTTGCTCTCAACATCTGAATAAACAAAATATCCGCATGGAGGAATTTGTCCTTTTTCCCTTCAATATCTGCTAAGGCAAGCGATTTCCCTTTCCGTTTTTGTGTCCATCAGAGGTCCTGAATTCGCTAAAAATGAACTGACAACTTCATATCCCATTATCGTCAATCGATGTTATTACATCAGAAATAGCCCAAAGGTTTATACTCATATCTTCGAGTTTGTTCATTCTTTCGTTCGAAATCTATAGATATCCAATCGCTCTAGAAAGGGTAACAGAATGAAACTAGTGATAACCCTATATGTACATTATGTTCAACACATAACACATACCGTTTCTCGAAGATTTATATATGCCTAAATGGGGGCGAAATCTACTCGCATTTCTACAACTGCGCACCGCAATATTTATATCGTCAAAATTAAAAATGATGGCAAAAGGCTCCAGCTCCAATACCTGCATATATGGAAGGCACTCTAGCTCTAAAGTTAATCATCTTTTGATGTCAAGGACTTCCACCCGTAGCTTGCTGTTAATCGGACTTTTGTCTTACTGCCCAGGGTGCAGCCAGATTTTTTGCTCTCGTGGGGTACTTCGTCATATATTTCGTACATAGAACTGCTGTATATAGCGCATATAGAATCGAGAGTGGATGATGCAATGCTGCCCCTCCAGCTAATAATTTCAATTAGTCCCTACAATATGGAACACAACCCCTGCCATTGAATCGTTCTATCCATACCCTGTGGCAACGCACAATAATTTGTTCCTTCTAACCTCTTGAAACCACCTGATTGTCCGCAATATAAATAAAGATAAAGCATTTGACACGACTTTTCGACAGAATAATTTAATGAACTCGTTTAATCCAGATGTGGCCGCAATAAACTAGTCCCGTGATTTCTACGAACGTCTTCCTATTCATCCTCGTAGTACATCCCAAATTTAGTACATGATCTCTGAGTTTAGGTATCTCAAGGTTGCCTTTTATAACTTTTTGCTTTTTACCGCTTTTAAGCGATTTTCTCTGTATGTACACTCAAGGCGTCGTAAATTTCACGTAATGTGTGTAACATGGAAGTTCATTGAAGTGGAGAAATAATTGGCTTTTTACGAGATACAAGCATTCCCTCTCATGGAGAAAGCTAAATTTCCCAGGTTGAAGGTAATATGCTTCGCCGATTTCTCATTTAATGATGTAAAGCAGTATGACGCCCTGCTCTGTACATCCTAGAATTGAAAATTGTTTCTAAACGGGCCCGTTTTTGAAGTAGGAGGAAGGCAGACGTGCGCACACTTGCAATTAGTTTGGGACGTGTGCTATGTAAAATGCCTTCTCTCAAACAATCTTAAGTCAACTCTGATTCATCTTTCCCGTTTTTATTCATATATTGAAGCTATCTAGTTTCGTGTCGTTAGCTATTTAATGTTCGTGTAACTTCTATGATATCAAACACAGAATTAAGCGAGGAAAATCAATTGAACGGAGCTAAAATGCATGTACGTTCAACATGGGGTTTTCCTTTCGATATTTTTAAGAGAGGGTATCATGGCAGAGTATTTATTTCTATAATGACAGCAAACAAGGTTAAATCTTAACGAGCAGATCCTTATAATACCAAATATCATAAAATTCACATCTCATTTTAATAGCTATCTACCAAGCTAGATCGACTTCCCAGCATCTGAGCATCTACTCCAAGTCTGGACCAAGAACCATATAAATTAGCTACGTGGATACGAAGCTACCCAAGCCTAAATGCTTCCAATATGTACACCGCAAGCTCAAACTTTGACTCGTGAAAACGCCTAACCTTTTAAGGAAATGGAAGTACCGATAACGTTCTTAATGTTATTAGTGGTTCCACACAAACACCACCACCACCACCGACCGACCAACTTTCAAAGATTCCCAGCGTTCACAAGTCAAGGGAAGAGAAAGGAATCATCATTTCCTTTTTACGTAGTCGTGTTCCCAGTCAAGGACGATGTAACTGGATTAACTAAGATATAAAACGGCGAAACTAGTTTGCTTTCCGTATCATTATTAGGACATAAAAGCAACGTAAAAGAAGAGGACGAAGAAAGGAAAAACACGATCTTTTTACGACCTTTTTTTCTTACTTCAAAGCTAAAGCCATTTAATCCTTCCGAATATATGCGAAACCACATTAAATACATACACCACCTACCAATACATGTTACTTTCTTATATCCAATTTTATTTTCCTCATTATTGCATTATTACATGAAAGCGTAAATTACGACTTCTACTGTTGTTATTTTCTGGTGAAAGTGGTGAAACTAAAGACATCTTGTTAGATGCAGTCATAAGAGAGCTCGCCTGAACTACACACCAGTGCAGTATTACCTGGCGGAGGACAAACTCAGAATAAACTTAAATGAGAATAAACAGCTTCAAATTTTATTTTAGACTAAATAATTGTAATAAATTTTAAAAGGATCTCTGATACCTTCAGTGTTTTTTCAGAAGGATTATGTGACAAACACGCAGAGAGAGAGAGAGAGCAATGTAAAAGTAACGGGCATCATCAAGATGGCCATAATGATGCAACGATCCAAGTAATAATTTTAATGATATCATCAGTAATTTCGTCCGTTTAATGTTTCTTCCTTAATCCTTGTGTATGATAGAGTTTCCTCATAAATCAAATTACCGACGATAGAGAACAGAGAAGAAAGATGCTTGAAGAAAGTGTTGTTGTGTGAGAAAATAGTTGCTCGTGCTGAGTCAACATTTCATAAAGTGAAATGTGTAAATGCTCAATGCTGTTGTTCAAGAGAAAGCAAATGAAGCAGCTTCATTGTCTCACATACACTTCACAAGTAACAACAACGTACGTCCCACACAAAAAACGGTAAACACATTGGCGGGATTGTGGTCGTAGTCAAAGGCCCTTATTATTAGAGTCAACCCAAGGTTGAATTGGAAATTTGAAGGAATTTTCTCATGACCTGTCGAAATAAATTCCATAAAGGCACTTTCCCTTTGTCCTGAGTTTTCACTTGTATGCTACACCACACACATTTATTTTGCATGAGCAAAATGCAGCGACCACATCATACATAAAAGGATTACCTTGACAAGAACCCCAACTGTTAGTTTTTCCCCTGGTATAAATATTAAAATTGTGTTTGCATAACTGCTCTCATATTTTACACCGATCTCTCAATGGAACTAGTGCACTCTTCCTGATGATCATCCAGGAAGCAATAAACCGCCTTTTTCGCTTCTAGCTCCCTTCTCCAATTTCAGCTGAAGGACAGCAAAGGGTATGCACAGATGCAAACAAAAACTAATACGGATTTTCTTAGCTTGCGGGGAAAGTATTGTAAACAATTTGGTAACAAGATCGGGGAAATGTTGAATACCCGAGTTACTAGTTTGCAGCTTAGACAATATCCATACAATCATAATATGACTGTGGGCTGTACAACTGATTATTCCAGTCATTTCCATTACTCTCGCCGCAATAAGCACAACAACAAATAAGGGTAATTGGACCACAGGCATTTCACTCCGCAAACTTTATCCCAGATCGACCACTAAAGCTAGTGGTATAGTGGTCCCAGAAAAACAATAAAATCATAACTTTTATACTCTCACCACGTTCAAACTCGCAACTGCATGCAGAGAAACCTACCCTACTTTCCTTAAGTTATCATGGGCGCTTTGCCATGTTCAAAATGTCGACCGTCGTAGATATCGTCTTTATTGTGACTCCGCGTCAGTATTTATCACAACGAGGGAAGTCATTTTGCCTGATAACGTACTAAAAGACTGGAGAAATCTTCAAAAAAACAAATTTTATTGGCCAACATAAGGGTAAAAGCAAAATTTAAGGGAACAAGCCTATTAAAGTTAATATGGTGTGCATAAGCCCCAACAATACTTGTTCAAAATTTAGTGTTTCTCAGTTGTAAGGATGTCACACAGTAACAGTTGCAAACATGAGTTCACGCTGTGTTGTGTTGTGCAGTGCGAGTTGACCTTCACCAGCAATGTCCAAATATGTAGAAAACAAATAGCGACAATTTCATGAAAGCGGACAGTAATGAAGGAAAACAAGAGAAAATGAAGAGAAATGAAAAGGGACGAGGCGAAAAACGAACAGTGAGCCGCTTGAGGATAAAACTGGTGTGGGAAAACAGGAGTGGAAAGAAACTGTTATATTATTCCAATTTCCCTTCGACGAATTCAGCAGGATCACTCTTACAAACATAAGAAAGTACGTTCATATATTCATTCTGATACAGGCAGTCCACGTTTCCCTGAAGTACCCTACCGAGACGACTACTAAAAGCGTTAATGATAATGATATTGCTGACACTTTTGCACTCTCATTTTATATCTCGTCTTGCCCAGTTATAAGACCAAATATTTTCTTTTTCCTTGCTCAGAGTTGAAACTCAACTGTAACTTTCTCGGGAGTGGAGCTGCGTGCACGAGAGAATTGTACATTTGCACGAGACGAACCTGCACGTCATATATTTATTTTAAGGTATATAATGTGCTGTTGAGATGAGATCCCATGGTCGTTCAGTCATCATCACTGCACGCACTAGGGCAGCTTTCTCCAGCTTCTTTAAACAACAAAAAGTACCCTCCACGCAAGTGCTGGATATCATCACCCCACTGGTGCCAGTTCTTAGAGGGAGCACGAAATGATTGCAAATGCTGCTGATATAAAATGTATGCACGCAAAGTGCACACCACTTCCTCTTTTCTTTCTTACTTTAGCACATATGTGCAGTCTTAAGTACACATTTATTCGTATCTATTAATGCTACCGGACTGGACTAGCAGCAAGTCTGCGAACAAGAAACAGATAAAATCGCCAGCTGCTATCGCTTATCCACTCATAGAACACTCGACCTGAATGTTATGGAAAGAGGCGAAACGCAAGCAGTTGAGCAAAGTCACATAATTTCTAGAACGGGCAACCGGGGGACACTTTGTCTCCTTACTAAATGTTATCTATGTCCCTTGTCTCATAACAGTCAAAAACTTCGGGACCAACACCACAAAATGGCTTCTGTCACGTCAGCCACACAGACGACGACAACGGCCCTAAAAGTTTATTTGTATCAGAATGAAAAGTACATATTTATACGAATTCATTTTTCAAATGTGTGAAGTCAGAAATGAAAAACGTTCTTGGTACTTTTGGTGGTTACAAAAATATGTATAAGTACCGATGTATAAATAATAATGTTATTATTATTGCTAGCCTTCTTGCTGGCAAATGACTGAGATTTGGTGGAACTCTCGCTGTACTTCTGCAAATGAAATGGTTAGGAGAAAGCAATGTCAATCAAATGAACGAGGATGAGCCCTTAACGATTCGAGAACCTTTTAAAGTATTCATGTCCTTCTGGATTATAAATGGGAATGCTTTGTGCGCAGAAACTTTCTGTAGAAGAATGGAGAGCTTTAATCTGTGTTACAGAGTTGTATTTCGCTTTTCGTGGCATGTACTGACACCAAACAAGTCCAGAGCTGTAGGAATGTTTGTAAGTGTGCAACGTGACACCCCGAGTGTACTTCAGCTCTCACAAAATAATAGGGAAAGCCTTGCGGCAACAGCTTCTGCTTGTTACTGGATGCCAACAACGTAACATTTTGTAAGGGACATTTGCTACGAATGTACGTATCATGACGTGAAAGGAACATTTACAAAACACACACCCATGTGAATTATTTCTAGTTTTAAACCAGCCATGAACGGGTCCAACACGTATGTACAAGAGTTTACATTATATATCTGCCAACAAACATACACTGTGAATAGTGCTGAAGTTCCGAATAGCCGAAAGTTTGCTGTACATGCATGTTATCGTTTCAGTAGTTAACAAAAGCATTACATGATACTTTCGCATTGCAAGAAAACATAAGCCAGCGACGGGTGCTCATTTCTACAATTCAAGATGAATGATTCATTTTTTTGAATTGTTCGTATCCGGTTTTATCTTAAAATAAAATGGTTGTAATAAATTGGCTCTAAATTCGGAGGCCATGTTTGGTGTCTCCTAATAAGGAGGTCTTTGAAACTTCTTATTGTTAGACCTTTTTGTTTGCTTGCACATTATCAGTACATATCTAACTGATGTTAATCCCGAAACGAAAGCATGGATAAAATCATTGTATTAACATTGCTTACATTGTTAGATCAAGAACATATACACAATAGAAATAGCTAATTCGCTATTAGCAGCGAATTTTCAAATCGTTACACTGGAGTCAGGGTAACATGTTATACATAAAGTAATTGCTTCAAGCTGGATTCGAAAATCCAGATTACTTCATTCGGAACCCGGAGTATGAATTACACATTGCATGCATAATCATTTTCACAAATCTTAGTTCATTCTTGATTCATTATAAGCTTACAATTCGAACTCAATCATTAGCATAATGGCCGATACGGCAATAAATATCCATCAGCATGATTCACAATCATGTAAAAAGGATAAATCACCGGCAATGTCAGCGTATGAAAAGTCCGTGTTTATGGACATCGTTGACAAGTACAAGGACATTGTGGAAAGCAAGCTCACTGACTTCGGAACCACGGGGAAGAAGAGTGAAACTTGGAAAGAAATTGCCGTTGAATTTTGCAGTTTGGATCGGACTTGCAAGCGTGACGCTGGTCAACTGAAAAACGCATGGAAAAACCTTAAACAAAAATCTAAAAAAGAGGTAAACACGTACTCCTCTATTCTCATTCAATCCATGTAATTTATTTTTATTAATTTCAATTCATGCCCGTGTTTCTGAAATTAATATACACGTTAACTATTTATTGGCAGTTCTCAAAGCAGAAGAAGTCAATTAAAAAGACAGGTGGCGGTCCGCCAGACGCCCCACTTTCCGAAGAAGCTGCCAAGGTTTACAATATCATCCCTACTCAAATGAAGTCGCTTGAAAACCCATATGACTGTGATGGACTCGATGAAAATGAAATCGCAGCGGAGTTAAGGCATATTGATGAGCAAGAACAGTTTGACCAATTCGGAGAAAGTCCAACGATAAAACGTCCCAAACGTACATGTTTATTTCATCGTTTAAACTTTATGTAAAAATGATATGCGCAAACTCATTCCGACAATCCTCATGCATTTCAGTCACAACTGAGCCACCGCGCAAGCAGAAGGATGCAAGATCTTCCCTAGTTGATATGGAGTATGAAGAGCATAAACTTCGATTGAGGACATTGGCTATTGAACAAGAAACTGCTCAGATTCTACGGGAGAAAGCCACAATGGAGAAAAAATTCTTAGAAGAGGAATTCTCGTTACGAATGAAAGTCCTCAATGCACAAACGAATGCTTTTATACACCAATATCAGCCAAATCCCTCAGAATATCCTTGTCAGGACAATGGGAACTTCTCACGTAATGATAATTATGTGCCAGGATATTAGCAACAGAAAATTGGAGGAGTATTGTAAGATTACGTCAATGTTAAATAGATAGTTTTTGTTATGCATTAAGCATTTTCCTATGTTATTCAACCAGAATATTGAATATATTGTTACAATTCTGTTATACTGTTTCAAACTTTTTCTGCATAAACCAAGAATGTAGTTCCTGCCATTTTCCAGAATGTAAATGTAATACTGAGTAGCCTAACTTATCACGACTTGACCACATCCCACCGTGCGTTTTACACCAAGTTAGACCTTGAAACAATTACATAACCCGACTCCCTAAAACACCCCGGGGCTGAGTGCGCGCGCAGTGTGCATGATAGTGGTGTGAGCTGAACTTTCTCACGACCTGATCTGCATATTATTTAATATACAAGTATTTTGGATGAGATATATTTTTAAGTAAATATCGATATCGATCTTTTGAAGAAAAACTTTCACCGTCATCATATTATCAAAATGATGTCGCTTGATATGATCGTGATGTTCTACCAACAAAAACCTGATTTTCAATCTTTATTAGTCCTCACATTCCGTTAAATGCTAATATATGCATGTTTCCCTTGAAATCACATCGGTATTATTACAAGCTCGAAGATTGGAATGTTGCGTTGAATTGTTTTAAATCACAATCAGTATGAGCCCGTTTTCGCACGATTTATGTAGAAGTTAATACAATCTC
This sequence comes from Heteromurus nitidus, assembly GCA_034687055.1. Classification (NCBI taxonomy): domain Eukaryota; kingdom Metazoa; phylum Arthropoda; class Collembola; order Entomobryomorpha; family Entomobryidae; genus Heteromurus; species Heteromurus nitidus. Next base: position 20,004 of record JAQFZW010000582.1, on the reverse strand, counting down.
TTTAACTTTAATGTGGCCAGTGCATGGAGATTCGAAGGACATAAGGTCACACTGCAGAATAAATAAAAGGCAATAGTAAGCAGATTTAATCGGAAGTAAGTTTTTATGATATTTCATTAGATCCATAACAAAACTGGAGTGACTTGTGAATTTTGTGACTCAGCCATATTAAACACTTCAGTAGTGAATATAAAGAGATTAACAATAAACACATATTTTTCCCTAATTTTTGCTTAATTTTGTGAGTCCATAACTCACATCAACGAGCTTATCCAAAAAGCATTTTTGGCATGTGGAACGCAACAAAGAACTGTTTAATTTACAAATGAAGTTTGAATTATTTCCTGACGCTTTGCTCGGCCTGTAAGTGTAGAATGATTTGCACTGAATACTACTTGTTCTTCATTTCTTGGGCTGGTGCCAGGTTCGTCATTCTGGAAAATGTCAATTCTCCTCCTGTAGTAGGTGAAGATTTAGTTGAGATAAATATTGACTAAAGTGTAAAACGCTTTCATTTCATATATTCTATATTATTCATGTCATATTTAATCTATGCCTACCTTGCAATATTGTGAACAACTGCAGTTGCAACAATTACCGTCATTAAAGTCGATATTTTAAGCCTGGAATAAGTTAGGCAGGGAAACCTTCGCTTCCACACTCCAAAAGCTCGCTCGATCATATTCCTTGTAGAGAGTTGAGCTTTGTTGTATCTGACAGACAATGATGAGACAACCAAACTATAAAGTCATGGAGTTGCATTATTTCAGAAATTGTGAGAGTCTCAATGAATATACCTGAGCTCAGAGGGTGTAACAGGAGACAAAATTGGGGTCATTAGGTAAGGCAAACACGCATAACCAGAGTCCCCCAGTAGAATTCCAGGCACTTTGCCCATTTCCAAGTTCAAACTCAGGTTGGAGTCCTCAAATATTCTCATGTCATGAGCGGATCCGTACCATCGTGCGATAACATTTGTAAAGTTAAGATTTTGGTCACAAACGGCTTGGACGTTTAGCGAAAACGTTTGCTTCCGGTTTCGGAACAATTCGGCATCCTTTCCACCAGGCGAACGAATCGGTACGTGGGTACAGTCAATACAGCCGACTACACCTATTTATTTCAACGAAATTGATGAGCATTTCCTTATTTAAAGTTTAGAGTATAATAACTTGTCACCGTTTATATACCTGGAAATTTAGCTACTCGATAGAACCCGTTCGCAACAAATCCGGCTTCCGCAAAGGTTGGAAATTTTATGAATTTTTGTGCTTGTTTTGCAACGGCTACGGAGACTCTCTTGATTATGCGTGACACAGATGGCTGACTAACGTTGGAGAGATCTGCTAGCACTAACTGCATAGAGCCAGTCACATAAAACCGCTGGACAAGTAAGAACTGGACTATTGGAGGAATGAACACGCCTCGTTTTTGGACACAGCTTATCTCACTACGTATAATATCGACTATGAAGAATGCTGTTTCTTTAAAAATGTGGAACCTCTCTTTGAATTCTGTAGCATTGTATTTTTCGAGGGGATTGTCGATGTCTTTCAACCGTGTTTGTGGTAGTATCTGTAACAAGCGACGCCTGCGAAGACGCTTTTCTACAATTTTGAGACGCTGAAAAGGGTTGTGGGAAGGCATGTTTTGCTTTTATTCTTGGTTGTCAGGTCGTAATCCTACTACCTGGGGTGGATTTGAAAATCGTATCCTAATCTCGGGATATCGCTAAAATTCTGGAATTTTTTCCCATTATGTATCGGTCCAGAATTAAAGCAAGTAATTCTTACTCCGAGCTTACCATGACGCCTAACTCGGAGTCAAGGATTTTATTATGTATAAGAATTACCCTTATAGCGAATAGCGACTTCGGAATTTGGGCCATTGTGTATGCTACAAGAGTTTTAGTGTAAATATATACCATATCATCACACGGAAAAGGACATAAGTATCCTTCGTTTCCTTCTGTTTCTTATGAAATGAAAGTTAGAGCATGTCCGGGACCCCCACTCTGGGTGTCTGGGTCACGCTGTTACAAGTAAGAATTCACCACTGTAAATAGCGTGAGGAGTGGAATGTTTGTTATCCTCATTATATTTCACTTCTAAAAGGATAATTTATGTGAGAATCCTTAGGCGAAAGGGATCGTGCCTTTACATCCAATATTTCCTTGTCTGGCTGGCAGCGCTCCAAAAAACTACAAAAAATTGTTTACAGTCGCGAGATGACACAAATGCCAAGATGGTGAATGCAATGCTAAGCGAACACGTGACTACACTACACGATATACAATGTACTGCTGCTTTGGCAATCTTTGTTGTAGTATGTGCTCCAACGACATACGGAAGCAAGCAATTTTGTCTAATCTTGAGACCTCAACACACCAAATAGTTCTCCTAACTCATATTCATGGGACATGTGAATAAGGAGGGAGTGAAAAGTGAAAGTAGGTTTCCGTTTGACCTATGCATATTTATATGTTTTCACAATTTAACGGAATAACAGAAAGTATAGAAAGATGATAAGATGAAATACAAATGTAATTTCTCTTTCGACGCATATTTTAAGAGATTCAGCTGCAAAAAGTTGTATTAATTCACAGGAAGGCAGTTTCAAATTGAAAGAAAAGACAAACGAGTAGTCGGGAAGGGAATATTCGTATTAGGTGTTGAGGCTTTCACTCCAGTTAGCCTTAGCAGCTTATACATAAAACGAAAAAATGTAAAATATCCTTATTTTTGAAATGCAACACACATTGACAAAATAGTATTATTTTTGTACACAAGGAGTTAATTCTTTGCTTTACAGCCGCACTCTCTTATGAATATTTTCGAACAATCTCAATTCACCACTACAGAAGGGCATTCACTGACCATGAGAAAACGTATGAGGCACGTTATTTGCCTAAGCATGGTCGTGGTGGATTGTAGATTTTTAGATACACATGGTCGCTCACTGCCCTTTCAAAAGCGCATCATGTGCAGGTGACAATTAATTATGAATTAAGCAAATTACGTAAGCATATAAAAACTTTAATATAATTACAAAAATTGTCAGCGCCATCCAGTTTTTAAGCTAAATATTGCTCAAGTTTGAAAATAGTCTGAATCTGGAAGTTGGAGGTATTTGCATTTTCTAACGATGATGGAATGTTATCCGTGTAAGAATAGTTCATGATTCCTTTGGTTCCCTGACTAGCACATCACAAGGAAAACGCTCTCGTATTCATAGACCTGTAGGGATTAGTATGCAGAGTACATTTTCGCTAAATTTAATACGTGTACATATCAAGATTTTGTGGAATCTGAGTAAAAATGAAGCACAATTTCATGTCTTGTAGCAGCCGCTTAGAATTTACTCTTGAGCGAACTGAACTGACAATGAATAAATGCAAGCATTTAATTCTACAAAATAAATTCCGAAAGAGTGGTGGTTCTGCCAGATCTATTGAAGAAAACCCATGAAACCAAAGCTGAACCCCAAACCTCAGCCACCATGAATTCTGTAGGTATGCACATGTATTCAGATTCCACACGACGCTGTTTCACATTCAATTCGAGATTAAGATGGATCCAGCTCTCGGTGTACCTATGCGGTATGTGTGTATTGTGTAATGAAATTCGGCTTTCTCCCAGATCCCAAACCTTTTGAAGTGAATTTCCGTGAAAAGAATTTGAAATCCAGCTAAAGAAAGTACCTGAATGAGTCATTTTCAATATTCCACCGCGCGAAACATCATCTTATCACACATTAAATCATGCAGGAGCTCTCTAGCTGTCAAGCTCTTAAGTTGGCAACTACATTTGGTTGGCACTACTATGCCGTTTAATAATCATAGGGAGAAGAGGAATTTGATCCGCAGATAGTAAACCGGCACACACTGCATGCTTCTGAGAAAATCCCCTACCATGCGTTTGAAGCAGCCACGACCACATAATAAAAGCATAAATGCCGAGTGGTAATGTTCTTTGATGAATTGGAGAATCAGGTAACGTAAAATGAAATTTTCATCCCATTCCTAGCACATAGACAAATCTTTCAAGGGAACAGGAGGATCAGCCTTTTTATAAGATTCTAGTGTGACGGACGCTGCGGTGCATTCACTCACTCAGAACAGAACAATTAATGACGATGGAGAGAGAAACATGCTATTCGTGAAAGAATTTTATGCAACTCGCGTAGTAAGTAGATGATACGATATTTGAAGGCCCATATCTCAGCATTGACTTGACGCGTATCGGCGTACCTTACAACGTTACAACCGACGTACCACAATAACAATACTATGCTTCATCAGCTTTAGCAGATAACAATTTGTATCGGTATAGCCATTGCAAGAAGACAAAGAAATCTATGGTTTTGTAATGTGATTATGCAGTGTCAACTCTCATAATTAATTCTCAAGTATTCCTACTTCTCTCTTTTACAATAAGCGTTTACAAATTCATTTATGTCATAGAACGTATTTAGCTGAATAGCGAATGAGTACACAGAGATGCACGAACTTTTGAAGCATGAAAGATTGCCTTGAAGTAAAAAAATGCGCATGTAGCATTATCGTAATGCAAAAATAAGATATCAAATTGTACAGTTCAAGTATTTCATCAAAAACACAATGGCCATGACCAAACCAATGGGGTTCAATGCACACGTTTGTGTTGTGCCAAATGGCGTACGTACTGTGTTCGTAAATCGCTGTACGTACCATTCATTATTCAAGAAATTCATGCTTGGTGTAATCGGGAGAAACAACGCTTTTCGCGGCAATACGCCATCACAAACCATACATTGTTTGGCTAGGGAATGCAAATGCAGGTAGGTAATCTTTGTAGTAAGTAGTCTTGATACATGGAGAGAGGAAACAAGAAATTTGATAAAAGAGTAAACAGCAAGCGAAAGAATCCAGCATGTCTTGTCTAGCCTTCTCATTTTTCCACCCAAATACATTTTGATATTGCAACCAGCACATGAAAAATATTTTCCGTTTTTTTGTATCGATTCACAATTCAGCTCATCCGTCCCAGATTTTTTTGCAACCATCAACCTTTTAGGATGACGAGAACTTCGTTTTAATGCAGAAATCTAGGCTCATACTACAAACTACACACTTCGCTCCCACTTCCCAAAATGGAGAGGCCAAAAGTACACGCACGACATTCAAATGTGTCCATTCGATTGGAAATAAGAGGAGAAAAGGGTTTTGTGCTCTTGTGATATGATCAGCGAATGTATGCAATAAATGCCTAAATCCAGTAGCATTCCTACATTTTAAAGCTTTTAGCAAAAGAAACAACTCAATACTTGCCATTTTAAGAGAAGAGTCTGAAAAGAAAAGCACGAAAGCAGAAAAAATCTTTTTCTTGATTCAGTTCCGCTCCCATGTGAGTCTAGAGTCTCGATGCAAGGTTGCTTTACTTAAATAGGTTGGTATCTATGTAGGTATGTTCTGGGACTCGTGAGCTCGACAAGAATAAAAGCATATCGTTCGCACATCATACAAAGCCAATACCAGTTATACGAGCAGGAGTAGTGTGTAGTGACTTCGCTTTACAAAACAACGTGCCGATATCCGGTATTCCGACTACATCTTCATTTTTCTCAGTACTTATTTTTTACCCTTCTTTCCTTCCACTCCACGACCTCCCCACTTTTGATAGTTGTGCCATGAGCATATTATGATTTCCTTGCAGACCGATTCCCTCATAACTATAGCTAGTGTGTGCATCATACGCCCGCAATATGTCGTATTATTATGCCTTATGCCGTCATATTGACTACACTTACGATATCAGTATTACATTTTTTCAAACCCATTTGACATATACGAATATACAGCACAATAAATATATATTTCCAGTTACATTTTATACACTCCTAGGCACCCATATTTTTTACTTGAGATGTGCAGCGGGGCACAATGGAAAGAAATGATATTGGACAGCTACCATATTCGAATATTAACTCAACTCTCCTTTTTCCCATGCCGCCAGTTACAATACAGAGAAATGTACACTCTCCGATTTCGCTCGTAAGAAAAAAAATGCACGAGGAGAAAGATAGCAAGACCGCTTCTCAGCCAACGCGAAGATTATTACGTGAGACTCAAGAGAGTAGAAAATGGTACGAGATAGGAAGACAAGTAGAAAACTGCTAGCCTTAAGATGAAATGAAATTTCACCTTTTTTATTCCTTTTTCCTCTGATCTCTACATAGCCGCTAGATGTCTTATGTACTATAAAGAAATGACATTGTGCTTCGAAGATATAACAATATCGAACTATATGTATATCCATTCCTATATGAATCATAGAAAATGGAATATCTCGTGCGTGCACCAGGTGAAAAGTGTACGATCCATCAGGCTACATGTGCATATTTTTAGGCTTTCCGCATATGAGTGTTTATATGAACGAGACTTTAAATAATCCGGATATGGGTCTGAATATAGGGGGAAGCTTGAAGCATTTCGCAAAACCCTGCGAGATATCACAACCTGAAATCTGTGCTACTGAATTAACTAGGAGACAGCAGGGAACGAGGATACGGAGGAATCTAATATAGTCGCATTCATAAATCGCTTTGAAGTGGTTCCTGTAAGGTTTCTCTGCTTAACATTTCAATTTTTACTGTATGTGACAGTGACGACGAGACGATACTGTCAGTGGAATAGTGAGAGTACATATTTTATACAGCAGAAACTTAATTGAATAAAAGAGGGCTTCAGAATTCAAGGATCTTTAGAGGCGAGTATGCACAGACATTGAAATGTAATGTAATTTCACGTAAACTTTGGTTGCAATATTTTACCATTTTAACCTAACATAATTTCACGAGGTATATGAATAATATGAATATTCTGATACAGTACATTCATAATAAATACATGTACCATAGTATAATAATAATAGGCATTTCAACTTGAAAGCAGTAAGTAGATGTGAAGGTCAAAAAGATGATAACCTAATTCTTGCAAGACTTTCATCAGCAATCAGCGTAAGCTTATGCCTTTAATAGAATCACGTCAATTCTGATGGACCCTAACCTACCCTACCTTATTTTCCAATCTCATGCTGGTATATTCATTCTATTCTCTCTATTTATACACTTGAAAGACATACTGGCATCCACGAGACCGACCTTATGCGGTTTCACTAGTCCAGCTTCCAGCAGCAGCAGTAGTCCCAAATCCCAAAGTCCCAATATTCTACTGTACAGTTTCTAGCTATACATGTCTGTTGAGTTTCACTGATCTGTTGCATGCACGTAAATGGACTTTCACTCACTTATACTTTACATGCAGGACTCCCGGATTATATGGCCGTGTTGAATGCATTGATACATTAGATTTGTATTGGCCGGCCGTAGTATTGAATTTCTAAAAAATAATAATCATTCCTCTTCTACTATTGCGGATTTTCAGTGAGATTACGAAGTGAATCGGATTTTACTTGAAATTCGAATGAAGGATTGGGAGTGAATTATGCACTGCTGTTTTCGCTACGGCTGTTTCAGTAATAAGTATAGACTACCTACCTACTGGAGTTTATGTTATTTTCCCTTGGAATTGTTCACTAACTTGAAGTAAATTCGATCAGAACATATTGTCTGCTCGGGAGGTCTAATTCCTAATAAATATGAATGTGTACAGCGAATGTAGTTTTCGTCGACCCTTAGGAGTTCGGAAATTCTCCGGAAATGAAATTTACTATCTACACTGTTCAAAGAATAAATAAGTCCTTTTAGCTTGCTATTGGATTCTTACTTAGTAAATCCTTAAGTGCAACTAAGCATCCACATGGAATTCTCTTGAGGAGTTTTCTTTACCTTATCTTTACACATGAATTATTGATGGATGATCAAAGACTGCCCTTCTATTGTTGCAGGATTTCGTCTACCAAGAAATTCAAATACTCTAGCAATCCCATAAAAATTGGTTTGATCATGTATCGTTACACACATGGATAACATCCGTTAATGCATCAAACGACAACATACATCAAGTGGAAAATGTCCAGTTGCTGTACAATGAAATTATGGACATCAAACGACTTGATTGATACCAATTCCAGATCAAGTACCGAAGACAACCCCTTGACAAAAACACTTTGTCAACATAAGATTTCAAAAGAAGCACGTTCTCCACGCTCGACGTGACATACGAGTGTAGTCATAAGGTTCATTGTTAACCAGCAATACCGTTAAAAGAATAACCATCCCTTTATAAAAAAAAGTACCCATTCCCTAAACTAAATGTCGTGAGTTTCTCTACTCAATAGCAATTCAACCACATAAAATGTCCATGACATGGATAATACGACAACACGACAGAGACTCTAATCGTAGGTATTTACCGTACTTTTCCAACGACGAATCTATTCATTTCTCTTCTTTCAGTAATAACTTGTCATAATTTATTTCGTCGTAGATTTTTATATCAAAAAACCTCTGGTTGCCCCAATGGTGTCCAATTTTGACTTTCTAACATGTGAAAAGTTGGTATATAAGGACTTCTGTTTCACGAGCAAAGCTTTTAATATTTGGAAACGTAACCGTAAACCTGAAACGGGATAGCGTTGCGAGCTTTTAACAAGTCGACCTAAAACAATCTGTTTTCAGCATGATAACACGGTCTAATTCCTTCATCCTCGAAAATAACCTTGATGGTCCATCTGATGATGCGAGGTATCTGCAAATGTGGATATACTTAATTCAAACGTTTGGTAAACTTGCAAAATGAAGTATTCCATTTTTCTCTTGAGTTTACGAAATCTAATTTGTGAGTAGTATGTGGATACTCAACTCATATACCTTCAACAGGGCCTTGGTTCCTTTAACATGAAGATCATGTACCGGACAATATGAAATTATCATATAAATACTCAGTTATACTTTGTGCACATACTCCATATTTATATCTGTGTAATGTGTATGGAATCGGTGTACAACCTTCATATGACCTAGTTTTTATAAGATTTCGGTAGAGCCGCTTAAAACCAATTTTGCACTTGAGACTGTTAACCTCAATCACACGCAATGCGTGCGTGGAAATCTAAATCTAAGTAAGCAATTCAAACCACATCTTTTGTAAGTAGTTGCCCATAATATTCAACCCGATAAATCCTCGGCTGTGGCTTCAACATTCAATTTTATGTCAAAGGTGGGCATATTGTATACTGAATCAATCTTTCACATAACACGACAAAGAAAATCTAAATACACATATGTACTGTATGCAGATACAGATAAAGTATACGGCTTCATTTTGCTTTAAAATGTATTTGTAACGTGATGAGATCAAGATCTTTACTAGGTGCACAGTGCATTGAAAACGGCTTCACAAACGGTAGACATTACGACACAAAACACTGGTAAGCTTGGTAGGATTATTCCTTCACCGGAAAGGGAGTTTTGCCTGATATAGAGTATTGCCTCTGTCTGTCTAGCTAGATTGACTTTCTAGACACAGGATCAAAAACAGAGATCCATTCGCCTAATCTAAATACTTACGACAGCGGCATTTTTCTTCTCTAAACGAGGGTAAAGAAGCATGCTTCCCCCTTTAACCTTTTGTATGCAGACCAGCACCCCGATCCAGGCTGCGGGTATTTCAGGTTCATCGTTCTTACATGTTACTACTACATTCTCCAAAGGATGAAGCACACAAGTCTGCCGAAAGACTTGAAAGTGAAAGCAAAGAAACGCTGTCGTGAACATTAAATGGTCCTTTTCCAAACCCCTTTGTTCAGCACAGTACAAAAAGGAAGGGAAGTAAACTGAAAAATGTTAAAAGGTTGTTTGTCGGTCTCTACTCTACCAAGAACCAAGATATAAGATATAGGAATAGGGTTTCCATTCGCAGAATTCAATTCTGAAGAGTAACATGCAGGTATGCAGGAGAGGAAATTATATCTATTAACGTATCGGTATCACATAAATCGTTCCAATGTAAAATGTAACGGCTACAGTTACAATTAGTAGACAAATATGATATCAACAGTGCTTCCTTCCGCTACTTCCCTACATCAGTATTGTCTCAACTTTGTAGTTGTGAATGTGAACTAAATAACAGCCATTTCAACCTCATAATTAATCTCTCCGCAGCCGTGAGCCAAACCGGCGACAACACAAAACACATTCGTAATCCTCTTCTGTGCAAATCTCGGACGTTATACATTCTACAAAAAAATACTCTTCAGGTATTTCTTAACATGACTGATACGTACGTGGTTACTTATTTGCAGCGAGTTATATAAAATGCAATTGTTCGACGAGTAGGTCGAGTAGGCAGAAAATAAAACTTTGTCCGTTTCAACCTTGAATCGAAGTGAATGAACCGTGCGTGCAATACTGTTATAAGGGCGCAGCTTGAATCAAAGCATGATCCACATCAATCATCAAGCATCAATGTACTAATATGTATAAGTTTTGCATGGACGTTGGCTAAAGGTAATGGTCGATTGCAATACGAGTTTACACCGTGGGAGATTTTCTAATCATTTCAAGAGTCGACGAAAGACGCAAATGTCGTCAACTTTGACGAGCACTCGTTAATCCTATTTTCCGTTACGTTCAAATAAGTCGCCGTCTCCATACGCAAACCCTCTGCTGATGTCGATGTCCCAAAAAATGAGTGTGTATGTGCACGAATTCTCTTACATTTACATTGTACTTACACATTTTACTGTACCGCCTTAGACTTCTAGAGACTGGATCGTAACAGATCACTTGTGATCTATCATGAGAGCTCAAACAACGTCAAGAGAAATTTATATTACGCAAGACTGAATATTGCATGACTATACCATGCACGAGCATTTCGACTGCAAGTAGTGCAAGTGTTCGTTTGTTGAAATTCATCACTTATTTATATGCCATTATTTAACGCTTGCAACTAGCTATAACAAACTTAGAAACTATCGAATTGCGAGCACAACATTTGCATTCTTTAGTGTGGCAAGTCACAACGACGACAACATCACGTCTCACAAATCGCTTATAAAATTTATGCATTTTAATGTACATTTTGTCTATTGTGCCAATTCCCAATGAATATGCACTTGCATTACTTCAAAAGGTACTTTGTTTTACTTAAGCCCTCGCGACAAAAATATAAATACATATAAACACGCTTCGTTGCTTTCACCCACTCCATCATTACAAGTCGTCTGGATCGCTGTCTCATTTCTCCAAATCCCACACTACCAGTGTTATCCATCATTCTATTCTTGTGACATCACTACTCTTACTACAGTGAGGTACTCGCTACTATTGACGTTTTAAAAGTCTGCCACCTTCTCCGAATGAAGGCAGCCAACGGAACACAACACTGGAAATTGCTGGGGGCAATGTTGGCGTTACTATTTCAGGAACAGTTTTAACATACATTACAAATACAATTCTCTTACTATGAGTGAGTATACGATTATATTGAAACTCAAAAGTTATTTCTCCATCCCCCCCGCACATAACCACACGTTCCGAATTCACGTAAACTGAGAGAGAAAAGCCTCGTGTATACGAACAACTTTTGACAGGCAGTGCATTAAAGATATTTTTATGTTCTGTGCCAAGTGACAATTCTTACCACATCACCCATTCTCCTCATGAAACAGTAAAACAGTTCTTGACTGCATACATGATGTTGCAACGTGCTCAAAGAATGATTGCAAAAGTTTGTCCTGTTTGGAACAAAAACTACCTATTTTATATACATCATGAAATCGTTATTTGCAAGCCAATTCCAAGAATCATTCCAGGAATTATTGAATCACAATCAATCATGAGTTTTGTTTGTTTTAGTGTGATGTATTCACATTCAATCTTTGAACAACTTTGCAATTTGTTTGTAAGTCTGCCAGCAAGCACTATGTTCTGCCAAAAATGCGAAACAATACCACTTCGTGTTATTTACAAACTTGTCAGAAAGTAATTTAATACGCAGGCTGATATCATGGAGAGTGGCATGTTATTAATGTCTCATTCTCATGTTCACAAATCCAATTCTTCATTCTGCAAGATAAAGAAATTTGGCATATTGACTGTGGCATGAATAATAACCATTATTTATACATTTCAGTCACCCAAAAAATCTGCTCATAATAACAATGAGAAGTATGTAATGGCCGGGATCGGAGAATGAATTCAGAGTAAAAAACCAATATTTTTCATTCCGCCTCCGCGTAACGCGATCATTTACTTGACATTTCATCTGTCATCTATTACTTCATTTCGAAATAGGCAGACATGTTAGCATACTGTCTGGAAATGGAGAGCACACGTTTTATACACATGTCAAACGGTAATGCGTACCTTCTATCACAAGTTTTTGCTACATATCATTTCCACGTAATGAAGAATGAAAATCCTGAAAACCATATCGTTTCACCCGTCATGATGTTCTTTCACTCTTCATAGCATTCTCAGAGATATAAATAAATATAAAAATACTCAACATGATAGGAATGAATTATGACGCAGAAAACATTATTATTATTATTTCTGAGCTGCTTCGTCGATAAATTACACTGTCACACGAGGACGAGACGCACAGAAAGGCAGAAGGAGAAAAATAGCAGTGCTAGGTATAGATCTGTTCGTAATCTATATTTACTGACATGATCTCTAGTGGAGAATGTGAAAGTGAAAAAAGTTCCAGTTACAGATCCCGACCACAAAAAAATAAAATGAGAAGGCTTGTAGGTTCGGCCGTAACGCGAAGTGAAAGAGAGAAGCCAGAAGCATATAGCATATTGTAGTCAATACACCGAAAAACTTGCACACAGTGAAACGAACGTGTTACGCAAGTGAAGAAAGGAAAGAGGAGGCAAAGAGTAGAAAGAATGATGCATTTGTCAAAGAGAGGTGACCCAGATGAAAGGTATTATATACATGGTTGACTCCAGCTGCCTTATACCCCTTTTATACTTTTCGCTTTTACTCACACACACAGCAAATGTACCATTCCTTTACTTGTTATTCTCCTTTTTGCCGACTTTTTCAGTATAAAAACTGCTTTGTTATATTGGAATGAGCGATGATGAAGTAGTATGTCGCTTGTGTCTTTGGCATTTACGAATTTTCTCTATGCTCAATATGTAACAAGGAGAGAACGGGAATATAGAAGCTCAAATTTGTCATTTTATCATTGATTTTTTCTAGGGAAAAATTCACTTTCATCTCCAACAATTTGCTTGATGGGATTTGCACCCATATGAATGCGAGAGCAAGTAGGTATATTGGTGAAATGCTGAATTTGGAGTTACTAGCGGAGAGTTACATTCTCCTTTCGACAGCAGGCTCATTTTTTATCTACCAACGTTTGAAACATACGGTGTTTATACCAGCATTTCAATAAGCAGCCAGAACACAGAAATCATCAAGACTAAAGAGAAATCTACAGATATTTGTGCTAATGAGTAAAAATATGGTAGTTTTCACTTATTAATATTCAATATTTATATCCAGCGCGTGTCACTTCTCTGAAAGAACAAACGGTAAATATTTCATGAATTATAGAGATGTTCGATGCCTAGAACTAGAACGGTAAATCATTCACAGGCAGTTGCATAGGCTGGTTTAAACTTAAAATTGTTAAAGAGAAGGCCCCGCAAATTTACCTGGAAAAATCTTTTGATCGTTGATTTGATATCCTCATGTCCTGGAAAGGCATGAGTGATCTTGACCCTCTTGGCATACTAACAAGTGTTTACAACGTAAATGCTATTAGCTTTCAAGTAGATGAAGTCATGAAAGGGGCTTAAACGGCCAAACAAGTTACTACCTTCAAACATTCATTGCCACCTTCATATAGATAATTAAGTTTATTATCCTTTACCCTTTTTAACTTCCACCTACAAAGCTTTATGAGATTATATTTACTACGTAGTTAGCAATAACACTCGTTACGGAGGAAATGTATCCAACTGCTAACTGCTATGAAACAACAAAGGCTCACAATCCACACTATTTGCTCTCTCTTCATAATGTTCCTTTTTAACACTGCCATTTATTATGTGCTCTTCGTTCGTACGCTACCCACAGAGAGAAAAGATTTCGCTTTCGTAGAAGCCGACATCACTCCTTCTGTAACGCTATGAAATATAGAAACGTGCTTGAGTCAATGGAATTATATCTACGAATGGAAAAGCTCGTCACTCACAAGTCGCAATACGTTTATATATATCTTATTATAGGTTTAGTAGTAGCAATATCAGAGAAGATGCCCGAGAAACAAGAACGGGGGAGAGATTGAGACCATTAGTTAGAAAAACAAAATCCTCGAATCACTTCTTGGGGAAAAAGTTACAATTTTGGCATATACACCTCTCAACATATCGCTTGTCTGTTCTTTTCCAATTTATACTACTTTAGTGCTTTATAAGTTTAAAAACCTTTTTGCCTCCTTTGCTTTAGCGAAATGTGTATTTTACTGTATTTAAGCAAGCATTCAGTTCGGTTCCATGTAAAATACTTTTTCCATAAGCCCTACAAAGCAAATTAAGAGCTCTAGGTAGGAGAAGGAGATAAGGTAGAAATTGAATTTTAAAGTTACTTTTATATTTATAGCTCCTTCTGAAATATCTTTTCTATATGAATTCTACAGGAGCTGGGAGTAAGCAACGACAGACATGCTTAGTTAATATTACAAAGCATCCGGAACCCGGAACGGATGTATGTCATATGCACGAGCACTAATAAATAATACCAATCACGAATAAGGAACTAGAAAAGGAAAAACAATGTTCTTGAAATACGTGTTTTACTGGACAAGCCATGAATGTTTTATATACATACACACTTGACTTTATATATCGTGTACCTGTTCTTAAACTTTTGTAGCATCATGTTGGAAAATTAAGAAATTGTTTAAAAACAAATTTAATTACGGAAGTTCTTTTTCGTTCGTTAACACAAACTAGAAATGCTTTTTGGTAGCAGTAAAAGCTTACCGAGTGCGTAATAGATGCCGAGTAAACAAGATAAAATATGTCTACCGAAGCATTCGTTAGATAGAGAGGATCGACTATCCCAGCAACTTCCTTTCAATGCATCCTTTAGAAGCATGAAGCATTGCAAGCAAGGGAACACAAATTTAGGATGCGCTTCCGTGAAAATTTCAGAAACAGCATTTTTAAGTAACACAGCCTACTACTTTTTTCTTTACGTCTTACTTTACTATCTTCACATCTCACATCGGATATCATTTCTAGAAGAGAATGTATGACTACATTTAAAATGATATTACGATCTCGTCTAAATTCTATGATTGTCTGAAGGGTTCCGTGGGACAGAGGTTGGTATATAGTACATATATAGTATACTCATTTTACCTAAACTTAAACTGCAGAGATTGCATTTTTATTTCGGCTAATATAATGTCTTACTCAAATCTCAAACTAAAACATACGTACTTTTCTACAAGTAGATACACCATACGGGATACAGTTTAATGTACCATTTTTTCGCGGTGACATTGAATTGACCTGTCTGCACTTTACATACAGACGGTGTTTGCTTATCCAAGTTTATTTCCATTATCACAACGTAGTACACTTTTGAAAACTGAGAGCACTAGTTTCATTCATGAATCCATGTCATTACAAAATTGAGTTGACTTTCTGTCGTAGCGTAGTTCGCTGTAATAATAGAATACTCTCACGTCACCTATCCAACTTTCACTCTAAACATTATGTCATTTTGTCAGATGGAATCTCTCATCACATTGTACATCCCACCACAAGTCCATTAGTGTAATGAAATCGTATAAGTTCAAGTTCAAAATCCGAGAGTTATTTTATAATGCATAAATATACATACATTTTCCTATGCAAGTACACCCTGCATGATTTGTTTCTCAATATGTTTTACTGTATACATTTATGGTTAAGTCAATTCAGGGTGAACTGTTTTGAGTTTCGAAAATAGAAACAGAAATAGGTGTAGCCCTTCTGATTGTGAGGTGCGCCGAAAATAGTGGAACGTCATATAATGTATAACTATTACTATGCATATCTATTCAGAGAGAACGCAGCAATGGCAAAAATGCATAGCAAGGCGACACACGCTGGTGCTCCTATTTCCATCCATTTTTGGCAACCCACCGCCAGCACACGGTGGCTGTGGCTGTGTGTTATGTCCTAATGTCGTTCACCGCTGGTTGAAGTATTTCCCTTTATAAGGTACACACATATTATGCCTGATATTTTGTTATATGAATTATTATTATCATCGTACTTCCAGTCATATGCACAATCTACACAGGAAGTCTCAAGGTTTTAAGTAAATCATCCTTGTCATTTTCATCATTTCATTTTCATAAAATTAATATAGATCATAGCTCATTGTGTTCTGTCCCACAAACAGCAGCGTATGAACTTGAATGAATACCTTTTTTATTCTCCAGAGAAAATGAAGAGCTCTCTATTGTTGCTGCCAAAGTCGTTTTTTCTTCCCTACACAAGTTTACTGGAAAAGACCCAACTACCATTATACGTCACAGGGTTTATGCACATTCTATACTCTTCGTTTCTCTCCAAGCTAATGACAAACCTTATATAGTCACATGCATGCATGGCTTATGCACTCCAGCACGTTAGTCATCCAAACACGATTTGAAGTATGATTTACTTCCATCCGGTTTGACAAGCACAAGAGTTATGTATGCTGAGCTACATATGGAAAGGTACGAAAGTACGTCGAATTACAAACGGATACGAGAAGCCGATAAACGTAATATGACGCGCAACGGCGCTGCCTTGCAAATTGTAAGCATGTTTTTGCATTCATTAACTTCTTTCGAAGAAGTTCATACTAGTAAACTTGTTAGAGCATCCTTTTCCTCTTATCTTCGAACAGAAGTTACTTAAAATAGTTTGCTTGCTATCTACATTGATATAGGAAGGATCTATAATATATGCTCCTGAAATAGATTCCCATGTATTCATTATTTAATTACATTTCGGGTCATGTCTCATGTCTTTTCATTCCACTATCCCTAGCATCCAAAAATAAGTGCTCTTGCTCAACTCACTTTTTTGAACGTTACTTTAAAACTGAATATCAAAATGACGATTTTTGGGTAAAGTCAATGTGCCAGTTTGCACATTAACATAGGTTTTAATTGCTTGTTTAATATTTAATGTCACAAGCACTTCGCTTACTAAGGGCGAACGACAATATAGACAACAGGAGGAACAGGAACATCGTTTACTGCGAATACGACCCGCGTTAAAAATTTCATGTTGTGTTAGTACAGAGGCAAAATTTCCGTACAACACTATATCATTACCTTGCCACAAGAACACCACAACCTAAATTTATGAGAGAGTTTTATAAGTGTTTTAAACCAACTCTTCTTTGATTGTTTATACTTACTTACTCACTTTCCAATTTCCCTTTGTCATTGCTTACATTGAAAATTATTTGCAAACAAACGTTAATGAAATGTGGGCACCGAGGGAAAGTAACAACCCAATACGCAGAACAAAAATAAGTGGTCAATATGACTTTTAAGGATGCCACATCTTACATATTATGTGTTTCAAGAAGTTTTAAGTGGCAGAAACCCCCCTTGGCATTTTATATTTTTACCCTTCCACTCCCATTCCCGTCGTTAGCGTCTCAAGCAGCAGTCAACTTCAGAAAGAAAACAAGTCATCTTGTCCCCACATATCTAGGTGCAAGTCTATTTTTGTCAACTAAGTAAAAGCACAACGGGACAGACTAATGGCTCATGCGGTCGCAGTAAAGTAGAAAATATACACAAACTGAAAACTTTTTCAATCATCCCCTCTTGCATTGCTTACTTTTAGCTGTATTAGAACCTAAAAGGTTGTTTCTCTAAGGAATGATGTACTATGGCAAGAAAAAAGTACAACCCTTCGTGTCCTCCATTGTTAGTCACAATAAGGGATCTTTCTTTTATATAAATGTTTCTACTTGTATAGATCTTCCTCGTCAACATAGCTATGTTTACTAGCCAGAACTGAATATTACAACCACGAACATCAGCCAACGTCAACTTATCCAAAAACCTCTCTTTCTCTTTTCCCACTTTCACTCTACTACATTTCAACCAGCAAAATGAAATAGGTATGGATACGCAGGAGTAAAGTGAAAGTACGAGAAAGAAAAGTGGGAAAACTTTTTACTCGGATCGGAATAGCATGACGAAGAAACAACAATACTCAGATGCGTATGTATGCACATGTGGATTGTGGATGTGTACGTGCACTTATTTTTTCCTCCATGATCCTCGTAAGTCGTAACCATGTGTCATTTGTCAACTTGTTGGCAGACGATTGACAGTGCAGTTGCTGGCGGTTGTGTTGCCGCTGCGCTCAAGCATTACCGTCTTGGAAAATCATTACATCCGCGTCAAACCCCTCGAGAATGTCATTTGATAGGTACTGGTATGGAGGAACGGAAAAGTGAAATTTTTTTCAAAGTCTAGCATAGTAATGTCACTTTCGGGATAAAAGGATGAAACAAGCCATCATACTATAAATGTGTGTGAAGGAAGCAGATATGCATAGGGACAAACAGCCAGAAATATAAGTATTCATCGTTTCGTGTGTTTCGCCTGTTGTCCTAAGTCCTCTATTCTACACATACTCTCTCGTGCCAGAACACTTGGTATTATATCCATTGAAAGTGCACGTCAAACCAAGTTTTTCTTTCTAAGGCTGTAGCAGTCACGATGAATCGTATTGCTGTCATCAACGAAATAGATGGAAAAGTGAAAGTTTGTGTGTGGCCACTACCACCAGCCGTGTACGTGCTTGGCTACGTTTTTACTCGCAATGTATGAATGGAATGCAATGAGCTAGAGGAAAATAAAACGTTCCATTATGACAGGGACAAAATGAATTGCTTCAAATCGACCGTAATAAACTGCAATTTATATACATTTTCCAAATTAAAAAGGGGCGACAATATTTGTGAACGGAAGGGACGAAAGTTAAATTCTAACTCATGAAAAAATGGCTGGATGATAAATGGAAGTTGTTTGTGAAATGACATAACCAGCACGGTCAGTAATGATTTATTCTTAACAATGTAGTGAGATTTTAAAAGATGCTTTATCATAGGATCAGGATCAGTTTTTGCCTTGTACTCGACGTCTAAACCACTACTTTATGTTCATATAGACCAAGTGCATGACCATCCCATCCGCATGATCACGCCATAATACGTGATTACTATTTACACAGAGACAGAACTCAAGATATTAATTAACAACTTTTACCAGAAACACAAATGTAATATCTAAGTTTAACCATGTCGGGCAAGGCCGTTTTTTACACAAATATTTAAGTATATATAGCTTTTCATTATTACACTAAATTTATTTGAAACGATTTTGTAGCCGTTGCACAGCAGGGTGTTTGGCATTTTCGTGCCGATTCCGAATATTGCAATTTCCCTGATCGTTTAGCCATGAGCATAAGCAACGAAAGTAGATTGCCCACTGCACTTAAGAAGCACGAAGAAATTCACTTTCATTATTTCATATGTTCATAAAACGCTTCTGAACGGCCTGAACGATTATGTCCTTTGTGGCTGACCATTTTTCTCCCAATGTCCTTCCCTAATGGTTTACTCTATTTGCTAATGGAGGAAATCGTGCTAGATAGATATAATATGCAGAAACTGAGGTTGATATTAAAGTCGAGCTAATATCCAATGGATGAATAATTGCCCTTGATCCTTTACTATGTGCCTTTATATAAGGATTCTAGAATATTTCCGGTAAAAGCCATTGATGCTGTTAAATTGCATGTGTATAACTATACTGTGGGGGGAGAGGGAGAGAAGAATTGGGTTACGTTGAATCCCCACGTTGGTGGATGCGGTTATCGTCGAATAAAGTTTAATGAAGGAGAGACCGTGGTTTTAGTATAATTACCAACATAAAATACGACTTGTATTTTATTTATAATTTTCAGCTAAACAGATTACACTCTGAATATAATATGAAGCTTCGGAAATATGAAGCGAATT